>JASDQU010189702.1:0-16789 GCA_032191745.1 Picea mariana | reverse complement strand
TAGAATAACAAAAATACAGTAAATTTGGTTTTCTATTCAATAAGGAAATAAGTTGAAACTGTAAAATGAAGGGGAAAACAAGCTTGATGGAATGGTGGCAGATAATCTCTAAGAAGAGATGTGATGACTACGCTCATTAGCAAGAATATCATTATAATGAGGCTTTGAAGGCCTTTTTTACAATAAATAGGAATGTCAAAAAACCTAGACATCCAAAAACCTAACCTTAGGAGATGAAACACCAAAAGTTATGTGGGCCCTATTTGGGTAAGTTAGTACATAAACTTCCTAGGGTCATAACTTTTGCATACGATATCCATTTTAGGCACACGATATCTCGTTGGAAATTTCTATCCGAGGAATACAAAATGTTGTTTAGGGCCTCAAAGTGGCCCCACAAGTTAGGGACCCGAAAACTATAAAAAACACTACCAAACTGGAAAACTGCCAAAATGAACCAATTGGAATAGGTGGGAGACCACCAAAATGCACCTGGAGCAATCCACCCCCTTAGGAAGCAATGGTACCCATTGAATTGATTTCCCCCATCATATGAGAAAATTTCTGTTGAATTTGGCCCCAGGTGAGCCACTTTCCTTGGTGCAGGAGATTCCCTGCTTTGACAACTCGATAAAGTTGGATCCTTTGTTTTTGGGTGCCCTTGATCTATGTGTCCACAATATGATCATTGGATCCTTGTTGCATGCAATCGGGTTTGAGCTCTTTTTGTGTCAACTTCTCTTCTATCTCTGAGGTGTCCAATAATGGTGGGAAATATGGCCGAAGGAGAGCTACATTAAAGACTGGGTACATGCCAAGGAAAGGGGGAATGTTGAGCACAAAAGAATTGTCACCCACAACTTTGGTGGTGGTGTATGGCCCATACCGGAGTCGGAGAATCTTCCAATGGGGCCCTATAAGGCGTTCTTTCTACAAGTGAAACCAAAAATTTTCTCGCACCTAAAACTTATGTGCCACACGATGTTGATCATGGTGCTACTTGTACTTGGCATTGGACTTCTGTAAAATATCCTGAACCTATTGGCAGATGTGTTGGATCCACTCAATGAATCAGGTGGCTTTGTTAGCTTATGGTGGATCACGGGATGATTCGGCCGAGGTGTTTTCTAGGGATAGTGCAACATCCATGGGGCCCAATGGTTGGAATTCCAGCCCCACCTGAAAGGGGTTGTGTCTAGTTGAGCTATATAGGGCTCAATTGTAGCTATGTTGGACATAGGGAAGACTCTCATTGCATGTGCGGGGGTTATTGGAATTGTACATGCATAGGATATGTACGATTATCTGATTTACGACCTTAGTTTGGCCATCTGTCTAGGTGTGGAAGGCAGTGGATTTGGTAAGCTTGGTACCCAGCAGTGACCAGAGGCTCGACCAGATTGTGCTGAGGAACTGACTATCCCGATATGAGACAATGGTTTGTTGGATCCAAAATTGTACCCAGACATGTTCAAAGAAGAGATTAGTAGTGGCCCTTGTAGTGATGTTCTTCTTGTAGGCGACCAAAATCGCCATCTTGGGAAAGATATCACCAACCAAAAAACACAATCATTTCTCCTCTTGGTGGATAGGAGGCCCAACATGTAGTCCATTGAAATGGATTCCCACAACTTGTCAGGAGTAGGAAGAGGGGTGTACATACCTTGTTTCTTAGTGGTTGGTTTGGCAATAAGGCATGCGATGTAGGATCTGATATACTTTTCGACATCCTGTCGACGTTTTGGCCAACATAAATGTTTCTGCAGCACTGCCACTGTCTTTTTGGTGCCAAAGTGTTCTACCACCCGACTGTAGTTATCATCCCAAATCTTCTTTGTGCACTCACTTGATGGAATGCATAGATGGTCCATACAACACAACAACCCGTCTTGAAGATGGAAATTAGTGACCACTGAGTTTTCTCCCAAAATTTGGTAGGTGGTGTAGAAGTAAGTGTCTGTCTCATAAAGGTGGGGCCATCCAGAGGTCTCACGGTTTCAAGAGTCTAGCACTGTGGTGAGTTTCACGACTGGAGATTGGCTGAGGAAATCAACAAATTGGTTTGTACTTCCAATTTTATACTTGATGTTGAGGTGTAACTATTGTAAGTATGTGGACCACTTATGATGGTGGTCATTCTGCAATTTTGCTTGGGTCTGCATGAACTATAGTGGATTGTGATCAGTGTGTATGACTATCTCCTTCCCCATAATGTAATGTCTTCACTGGCGGCAAGCTTGCACAATGGAGTACATTTGTTTGTCATAAGTAGGGTACTTATAGACAACATTTGACAGTGTCTCACTATGATAAGCCACGAGGTGGCCGTGTTTAGTTAGAACGATGCCCACAACATAGTATGAAGCATCTGTCTCGATCTCAAAGGGATGATGCAAGTATGGTAATGAAATTATTGGGGATGAGCAAAAACGCTTCTTAAATCCACCGAAGGCTTGTTGTTGGGATATACCCCACACAAATTTTTCCTTACTTCCACCCCTAATTACTTGGTTGAGATCCCATGCGATATGAGAGAATCCCAACACGAACCTGTGATAGAAATTGGCGAGGCCCAAGAAGCTATGAAGCTCAGTGACTGTGGTTGGGTTTGGCCAGTCACTGATGTCCTAGATCTTAGATGAATCCACATGCACACAATGTTGATCAATGATGTATCCTAAGTAATGGACCCTGTCCATGCCGAAGGAGAATTTTTTCAAGTTTGCATATAGTTTGTGCTGCTATAGGGTGTGCAGAACCCGTTGAATATGATGCAAGTTTTTTGCCCAATTATTATTGTAGATGAGGATGTCATCCAAATACACCACTACAAAATTACTGGTGAAAGGTCGCAGGGTATCATCCATCATCCTCATAAACGTTGTTGGAGCATTTTTCAAACCAAAGGGCATGACCAACCATTCAAAAAAACCTTATTTTGACTTGAAGGTGGTATTCCATACATTTGCCTGTTCTATTTTGACCTAGTGGTATCTAGACTTTAGATCAATATTAATGAATTATTTTCCCCCCCTTAGCTAATCAACGAGGTCGTCGATTCATGGAACTAGATACCGGTTCTAGACTGTGATTTTATTCAAGGCCCAGTAATCAATGTAGATTCGCCAGGTCCCGTCCTTCTTCTGCACTAGTACGATTGGGATCCCACAAGCCGATCAGTTGGGATGTATGTGCCCCTTGTGGAACAATTCTTGTAATATTCCATATATAAAAAGTATGCAGAACAAAAATAAAATGCTAGAAATGGCAGATGAACAACAATATAACTAGAGCATCACAGTAATACTGAAATTATAATAGAATAACACCGGAATGAGCACTTTGATTACTGAGAGCAATGTTCACTTGCCTCTTTGAGGGGGAAACCTCCAGTTGAGAAGAGATTTATTACAATAAGATCCAAGACAACAGTTATCATACCCTCGAATCCTATTTATACTAAATATGTCTATCAAAAGAACCATTTAGAGGAAGATCCTTCTAGAAGCAAAAGCTTCTATCAGGTCTTCTTATATTTGACTTATTCTTCCTTATTTCTAGGCCTTATTAATATTGACCTTTATTACATCGGAATATATTATTCTACCTACGTGAGGGGTTAGGTCCCTAACATGTCCTCCCCCTTAAAAACAACCTTGTCCTCAAGGCTTGAGATGAAAAAATTGTTGCAGAATGGTAGTTGGTTCCCAAGTGGAATCTGTTGGAGTTGTATCTTTCCACTGGAATAAAACTTCCTTGATGGTTCGCTGACACAGGTGATGCTCACGTTTGTAGCCAAATGGAGCCTTCTTCTTCCAACTCGGGAAGGTTGGTTTGAGTTTGGCATTTAGTTCCAATCACTTTCTTTAAGAAGGAAAAATGAAAAATAGGATGTAGATTAGAATGAATGGGAAAAGATAACTGATAGGCCACCTGTCCCCCACACTTGAGAATGGTATAAGGACAATAAAATTTCGTTGCCAGTTTCTGACAATGGTCAGTCTTGAGGGAATTTTGCTTGTAAGGTTGTAGTCAAATAAACACCTAATCCCCTTCTGAAAATTGACGTTCAAAGTGACCTTGATCTTCTTGTTGCCTCATGCAATTTTGGGCCATGACCAAATTCTCTTTGAGGGTATGGAGAATAGCCTCTCAAATTATAAGCATTTGGTCAACCGCCTGGACCTTCGAGACACCCGGTAAATATGAGAGAACTGAAGGTGGATTTCATCCATATACTACCTCAAAGGGAGTCATACATGTAGCTCTATGATATGAAGTGTTGTACCACCATTCAACTATTGGTAACCATTGAGCCCATTGATTTTTCTCATCTAATGAAAAACACCTCAAATATGTTTCCAAACACTTGTTGAGAAATTCAGTTTGACCATCAATCTGGGGATGATAAGTTGTGCTGAGATGAAATTGGGTGCCTTGTAGCTTGAACAGTTCTTGCCAAAAATTGTTGGTGAAAGTTGGGTCGCGATTAGAAACAATAGAATGTTGCATGCCATGAATCTTGAAGACCTGATCTAGGAAACATTGAGCCACAGTGGTTGCTATAAATGGGTGTTGAAGAGCACATAAATGAGCATACTTGGAAAGGCGATCAACAACCACCATGATCACTAATTTATTTCTCGATTTAGGTAAGCCTACAATAAAATCCATAGAGATATCCCACAAAATAACAGGTGGAATCGGAAGTGGTTGTAGTGTTCTAGGAGATTTGATTGTTTCACCCTTGTTGCGTTGGCACACATCACATTCAGCCACAAAATTATGAACATCATGTTTCATACCATCCCAGAAAAAAGAACGTTTGACCCTGTCATATGTTTTGGTAAACCCTGAGTGCCCATCTATGGGTGTAGCATGAAGCTCAAAAAGTACCATGGATTTAAGTTTTGACTATTTACTTAAATAAAAACTACCTTTGTATCGAATCTCATCATGGATCCAAGAGTACCCTGGGTAAACTAGATAATTGTACTGCAATTGTTGTATCAAATATGAACTTTTGGGATCGTGTAGCAATTCCTGGAGAACGTCTTGGAGCCAATCTGGTACAATGAAGGAGAGAGAAAAAAGGGGCCCTTCATCTTCATATTTTCAAGAAAGTGCATCCACAACCACATTGTCTTTTCCTTTCTTGTAAATAATCTCATAATAATATCCAAAGAGCTTAGTCACCCATTTTATTTTCTTTGGCGAGGAGATGCGTTGTTCTAGAAAACGCTTGAGTCTTTGACGATCTATCTTAATTTGGAAGTGTTGCCCCAATAGATAAGGGCACAAAAGATCAACGGCATGCAGAATAGCCAACATTTCCTTTTCATATATTTATTTTCCCAAATTTCATTCCGACAATTGTCTGTTGGTAAAGGCCAAAGGCCGACCCTCTTGCATAAGGACAATGCCAATTCCTTTCCCTGAAGCATCACATTCCAGGAAAAAGGTCTTTGTGAAATCAGGAAGTGCCAATACTAGAGTGGTGCACATGGCCATCTTCAAGGTTTGAAAATTTGGAGCAGCTGTTGGAGTCCAAGTGAAATAATTCTTTTTAAGGAGTGCAGTGAGAGGGGTCACAATCTTTCCATAATTCTTAACAAACTTGCGATAATAACCTGTTAAGCCCAGAAATCCATGCAATATTTTGAGAGTCTTTGGTTGATTCCAGTCTTGCATAGCTTCAATCTTTTTAGGATCCACCCTGGTGCCATGCTTTCCAACAAGATGACCCAAGTACTCGACTTTTGAGGCACCAAAAGAACATTTATATTTTTTCAGGAAAATTTGGTGTTGAGATAGTAGATGGAGAAATTGATCCACATGAGTAAGATGGTCTATCCAGGTTTTGCTATAGATGAGGATATCATCAAATAAAACTAAGAAAAAATGACAGAGAAAAGGATGGAAGACATGATTCATGAGGCTTTGGAAAGTGGAGGGAGCATTACACAAACCAAAGGGCATGACCAAAAACTCATAATGGCCCTCATGAGTTATAAAGGAAGTCTTAAGAATGTCTACCTCTTTCATACATATCTGGTGGTACATAGAACGAAGATCAATTTTACTAAAGAACTGAGCGCCACTCAATTCATGCAAGAGGTCATCAATGATAGGAAGGGAAATTTGTCTTTAATGGTGAGTTTGTTGAGGGTGTGGAAATCAAGACACATGTGCCAAGAGCCTTCTTTTTTAATGACCATGACCATAGGAGAAGAGTAGGGGCTCGTACGAGGGCGGATAAAACCTATGTTAAGCAGTTCTTGAACCATTTTCTCAATTTCATTTTTTTGGCAAAACGGGTGATGATAGGCACGAATATTGTGAGGAAGTCTTTCTAGGACAAGGGGAATGGAATGATAATGAACACCACAGGAAGGAGGGAGTCCTTTGGGACTAGAAAAAAACACTTGATGTTTAGAGAGGATGGATTGGAGGTCCTGCGTCACAGAGGGTATCTCAGTTGCTTGTATGGCATGGATTTTGGAAATAATGAATGAATGACCTTTTTTAGCATCTTTTCCATGCAATGGGAACTAATGATCTCAGGGGAACCAGAGGTGTTTCCTTGGAACTTATATTGTTGGCTCTCCTGGTTGAATTGCATGGTCAATTCTTTAAAATACATGATAATGGAACCCAAAGTCCTTAGCTAGTTTGCACCCAACACATTGTCACAAATGACCATGTCGATAGAAAACATATGAGATTTTAGGTGGTAGTCACCAATTTGTAGATGCACATTTTCACAACACCCTCCACATTTCATGGACCCACCGTTGGAAATCATGATTTGGAAATTATTGATTGGAAGGATATAGCAATTAGTTTCTTGGTCAATGTGATGATGAATAAAATTATGGGTGCTTTCACTATCAACCAGAATGATGACCTTCCTATGCTTGATGTAGCCAATTAGTTTAAGGATTTGGGGAGCAGAGAAGTTCATGAAAGAATTTATGGAAATGACCAGTTCTACATCGGGAATGTCTAAGGGAGGGGTAATGTGAGTGGGTTCAAGTGACTCTGACACAAGGGGAGATTCAACATCCTCTTCTGAAACATTCTCCGAGATGGCCATAAAAATATTGTGTTCCTTACACTTGTTTCCCAGAAAATATTTGTCATCACAATTATAACAAAGGCCTTTGAGTTGGTGTTCAGCCATTTTGGTCCTGCTCAATTTTTGGATCTTTAGTGGAGTAGAAGGAGGAGTAGGATTTACTGGTTTAGTGCGAGGAATAAAGGATGGTTTCTGATTTTGAGAAGAGACAACCTGTTGTGCTTCCTTAGCTCATTTAGTATCCTCCACCCAACTCTGAGGCCGATCCATAAGGACATGGGCATGAATCTCATACTTGAGGCCACTGATAAAACATTCTCGGAAAAAAGCATCATACATGACCTCTGTATGAAAATCCAGTTGCTCAAAAGAAGCTATAAAGTATTCCACTATGCTAGATTGTTTCAAGTTTGTCAAATGGCCTAAATTGTTGGTGTCAGTGTTAAAGCATTCATAAAGCTCTGCCACAAAGTGTGTCCAAGAAACATACCCTTGACGGACAGTTTTTCTCCATTGCCACCATTGCCAACATTCTTGATATAGATGGAGAACACCATATCGGAGTTTGTCCAAGTCATCTGTAATGTCATACAAAGAAAAATAATGTTTCATTTGATTTACCCAATTAGTGGGATCCTAGCCATCAAATTTGGTCACATCCACCCACGAAAGGCGTAGGTCACGCTGAAAGTGATGGGGATGAAAATTATGGGAATGAGAGGAAGTTTTAGCTTTGGTATGCAATGGTGGGTTAGATAAAGCAGGATCTGCATGGATATGCAGCTTGGTGAAGATCATTGAAGTGACAGATTCAAGCTGGGTAGTCCTGTCTTGTTTGAGATCTTCTTTGAGTTCTGTGATTGAAGCGACTATGGAGGAATGAATGGTTTTATTGATGGTGGAAGTATTGGCATTGAGTTGTCTCACTTCTTGTTAGGTCTCTATGAAATTATATTGCAAGGTATTGAAGCGAGCTTCCAAGTCTTGGCTATGGGTATGGGCCATGATGATGAGGGAACCGAAGAGGGGCAAGTGGGGTCAAAAAAATTTCTAAAAAAATGATAGGTATGAATGTGATAAGGGTGAAGAGATAAATCCAATGGAATAGGTCTCAAGTAATGGTGAAAAAATTTCCAGACGTTTTTTTTTTATACACCAACGGAGTTATACTCCGGTCTGAAGAATACTATAGTGATGAAATGCCCAAATGCTTAACCAGGAAGAAATATGTAGTGATTGGGCAACTTTAACATAGTTGCCCGACAATAGATCATGTCTATTTTATTTTTTGTTTCCATACCCAAGGGTTATGTATTCAAGGGTTCTACAGACACGAGTTCACCTTGTGCTATGCTCTTTGATATACGTGCGAGGTCTAACAATAATACTCGGCCCAATATCTCAGGGCACCAACTAAGGAGGCTATACCATGCCCTTAGCCATACTACATGACTACCCAAGTACTAGAGAGTATCTTCTTGAGTCTTGTTCTCGGTGAAACTATAGAAGTCAGGCGGTTGATCGATTTATCTAATGAGGGCTTTAAGAAATCTAGGCCAATCTATATACAGGTGTTGTCTAATGCACTACCACTCGAAGGGGTACCAATAGGGGTTACAAGGGTGGCCAACAGATGTGCGCTTAAGTAACACTTGTATTTCCTGCGTGTATGAATACCTCAAATGTGGGTTTATGCACGTAATGACAAATCTCTGTAGCTTAAAGATGTCAGAATATGTCTCTACCCTGAAAAAAATTACCCACAATTTTATACCGAGGAAAATGCTTTGATACCACTTGTAATATTCTAGATATAAAAAGTATGAAAAATAGAAATAAAAATCTAGAAATGGCAAGTGAACAACAATATAACCAGAATAACACCACAATAATACTGAAATGATAACAAAATAACACCAAAATGAGCACTATGATTATTGAGAGCAATGTTCACTTTCCTCTTTGAGGGGGAAACCTCTAGTCGAGCAGAGCTCTATTACAATAATATCCAAGAAAACATTTATCATACCCTCGAATCCTATTTATACTAAATATGTCGATAAAAAAAACCATCTAGAGAAAGATCTTTCTAGAAGCATAATCTTCTATTAGGTCTTCTTACATTTGACTTATTCTTCCTTATTGCTTGGCCTTATTAATATTGACCTTTATTACATCGGAATATATTATTATACCTACGTGAGGGGTTAGGTCCCTAACAGTTCTTGGATGAGCCTCTTGATCTCCATGTTTTCTAATAGAGAGTGGTGGTAGACGGACCCATTGGGTAGCGATGCGTCTGGGATTAGATCGATGGGATGCTTGACTTGGAAGTACAGAGGTACCCTGGTAGGAGAGGAGAAGATATATGAGTATTCTTCCACAACCTTATCCACTTGCTTATGTTGTGTGGAGATATCGGTCGTGGAGACCCTAGATGTGGATGCAATCTTTCCCTTACTCTGAGAGCGAATCACGAAGAAAACAAATTTCTCGGTCTAAGAGATGACCTTCCTGCATTTCTTGGCATAGATCAAGGAAATAACACTAGGAGGGATTGCCTTAGGCATCCTCTACAATTTCTTGTTCAAAGTAATAATAACACTATGAGGCTTAGACTCATATACAACATGAAGCTTCCATAAATAAGGTTGCCACAAAATAACATTACAAACTTCGATAGGAGAAACATCATGTAATACCTCGTCTTTGAAGGGCTTGATGTCATATGTCAGTCGAAACTGTTGGTTGACGCATAGATCACTTCCTTGGAGGAGCCATCCAATGGTGTAGGGTTATAGGTGTGACATTGTTATCAGGTCCATCCTCTTGATGACCTCTGCTGAGATGAGGTTATTTTTTCTACCGCTATCAATGATGAAGTGTAGTGGGGTGCCTTTTACCCACATTTGTGAATGGAAAAGGAACTTGTCTTCTTCTAGATCATCTGGTTCACTAGCATGGAGCATGGTGGTAGCAACAGTGGCACTAGGTTCCACATCAATGATCCTTGTTCCCCTTTATAGCTCTAAATTAGATTCAGAACCCACCTCCAATTCAGAGGCTTTCACTTTGGGCACTAATGACTTCTTTGAGCGGAAATCAACAGTGTTATTCCAAGGGCTCTTATCGATGTCGCACCACTTCTCAGTATCCTTCTTTGTGTTTATGGTGTCCTTATTTTCTTACGGATTGTACTGGTTTTATTGATACTATCCATATTTTCTATGTCCTTTGTTTTGTAGGTTGGGTCCACCCTTTCCAAGTTTTTGTTGAGAGGGGATCCTAGGCCCAAATTGTCGCATATTTTGTTTGAGCTTCTGCTCAATTTTGATGGCATATTGATAGGTCGCGCCCAAGGACGAGATGTCTAGAAATTCTTTTTTGGTCTGGATGTATCTATGCAGAGCACCGTGATACTTGAACATGAGATGTCGCTTTGAATATTTAATACCCAACTTGGGGCGCAGGGTATGGAAGATATTTGTGAAATCCGGCACTGCTTGGTCACTTTCTTGTCACATTATGTTCCATTTCGTATGAAATTCGTCATAAATTCCGACAGGGTAGTATTTTTACTTAATAGAATAAATGAAGGATTCCCAGGTGGTTGCGACTATAAATAATGAGGGTTCCTCTATTTCCTTTTGGTCACAGAAAGTTTCCCACCAATATTTAACATGGGGAACGACTTTGAGGAGCGAAAAAGTAATTTTTCTCTATTTGAAAAGTTCTCGACAAAAAAATACCCTTCTAGTAGATTCAACCACTTGTCTACAACATATGAATCTATATGACCTTCAAATATAGGAATATCGAAGTTTATTTGTACCTTGAAGGGGGTGGCACATTCGCTCGAGGAAGATGTGCCGCTTGTTGGTAATCGCTGAAGGATTTGCGCAAAACTATCCATCATATTCTTCCTCTGTTGCGTGAGGGATTCCTCAAGAAACATTTTGAAAGGATCTCTTGTCCTATTATATTTCTTTTCTCCTTCCATGAGAGGTCGTTTTTGCGTGTGAGAGCTTTTGTCCTCAAGAGAAACAATCTCAAGACCCAGTTCTTTATACCCTAACCTCGTTGGGGACATGCATGATGAAGACAAGGAGAAGACTACTCTGATACCACTGATCCATATTTTATCAGCATCAAAAAATGAATACAGATTATTAAAGATTCTTAACACAGAATAACAAAGATACAATAAAATTGGTTTTCTATTCAATAAGGAAATAAGTTGAAACTATAAAATGCAGCGGAAAACAAGCTTGTTGGAATGGTGGCGGCTTATCTCTGAGAAGAGATGTGACAGATGCGCTCATTCGCAATAATATCATGACAATGAATATCTGAAGGAATTTTTTACAATAAAAAGGAATTTCAAAAACCCTAGACATCCAAAAACCTAACCCTAGGAGATGAAGCACCAAAAGTCATATGGGCCCCGTTTGGGTAAGCTAGTACATCAACTTCCCAGGGTCGTAAATTTTGCATATGATCTTTGTTTTAGGCGCATGATAGCCCATTGGAAAGGTCTATGAAAGAAATAAAAATTTTTATTTTGTTTATCAAAGGTCATTTCTAACTTTGGCTATCCTTAAAATGATGTTTATGACCTCAAAATAGCCCCGCAAGTAAGGGACCCCAAAACTAGGAAACAAACTTCCAAACTGGAAAACTGCCAAAATGAACCAGTTGGAATAGCTGGGAGGCCACTGAAATCCACCTGGATCACTCTTATGTTCACTGAGGAGGATGATCTATTTCCTGAGCCTATTTGGGCTCAATGATATTCAATCTCTCAAGAATGTTTGGATACCATCTTGACTTTAGACGAAGGAATTATTAAGGTGATGGTCGGAGCCGAAATGCAATGGGAAGATTTGCATCATAGATTGTATTTCCTTCATGAACCCATTTGAGTTGATATTTGATAGTTCAAGTCAGTCATGGTTGGAAGTGTTGATGGAGTGGTCAATCCTTTGGCTATACATGGTGTTTATGCCAAGGGAAATATGGATAATATATCAGAAACGATCCTAATCAACATTTATAGAAATATTGAAGTTATCAAGAGCATATGTATTGGAGTGGAATGATCACAAGACAAGATCACTCAATATATGACACTCTTTAAAAAATTTATAGATGTGTTTGCATGGTTTTATGAGGAAATACTTGTCATTGATCCTCAGATAATTCAACACAAAAAAAGAACCTATGAAAATGTAAAATCGGTTAGTCAAAAGTTGAGAACTATGAACCCAAGAAAGGCAGCGAAAACAAAGGTAGAATTTGAAAAGCTTCTCAATGCAGGATTTATCTAACCTAGTTCCTCTTACTGATGGGTCTCCAACCCTGTTCTCGTTGATAAGAAGAATGGAAAAATTCGTGTTTGCATGGACTTTAGGGACTTGAACAAGGCATGTCCTAAGGATAACTTCCTGACACCATTCATTTATCATATATTGGATGAGTGTGCGGGGAGAAATATTTTCTTGTTTATGGATGGTTTTTCTAGCTACAACTAAATTGAAATTCATCCAGAAGACCAACCCAAGATGACATTCATATGTCCTTGGGGTATGTTCTCTTACAGGAAAATGTCATTTGGTCTTAAAAATGTTGGTGCAACATTCCAGCGGGCCATGATGCTTTCCTTCCATGACTTAAAGCATATAGTAAAGGAATATTTAGACAATCTCACGACTCACTCATGCAAGAGGGAGAAACATATCTCACACCTCTGCTTATTTTTCAAATGGTGTTGTTTCTATGGGATCTGATTGAATCCACACAAGTGCATTGTTTTTGTGATCTCTGATTGTCTTTTGGGATTCATCGTTTCAAAAAAATGGATCATGGTTTACCCTTTGAATATTGATGCAATCACTTAATTTCCTCCCCCGTGCACTATCAGACAACTTCAGATTCTACAAGGAAAGGTGAATTTCCTCATTCGTTTTGTTCCAAACTGTATTAACATAACGAATGGATTTATGTGCCTTTTAAAGAAAGGGGTCCCATTCTTTTGGGATGAATCTGAACAATATTATTTTTATGCTTCGAAGAAGGTGTTATTTTCGACTCCATTGTTGAGTCCCCTGGATTACAATCGAGACTATTTGTTGTATTTGGAATAAGTTGAGTCTTCGATCGATATGGTTCTAGTTCAAGAGGATGATGAGCTCTAAGATCATGCCATCTATTACTTGAGTTGCACTCTCATGGGTTTTGAACTAATATATTCACATGTGGAGAATCTAGCACTGGCATCTTTTTATGATGTTCAACAGATCTAGAATTAAATTATATTATGAAAGACAACCATCATCGCCACAATAAATCCATTTCATTATGTTTTTACCAAAATAATTATTGATGAAGTACAACAAGTGGATTTTTGTGCTTCGATAGTTTGGCTTGGGATTTTCAGCTGCGAAGTCTAAGAAATATTTTTTCTTTGTTGAGTTGATGTCAACGTTTCAAGTAGAGAATGAGGAGGGAAAAATGAAAGACTAGTTTTCATATGTGCATGGTTTCCTCATCTCTTCATTCGATCCATGGTATGGGGATATCCTTATATATCTCCAAACTCTGAATTTCCCTCCAAACTTCTTGAGAGACAAGCTATGATGGATCCACCATATGGTGAAAAACTACCTCATTATCGTTGACACTTTGTATCAGCAAGGGGTGGACTCAATCCTTAGGCATTCCTTAAATCTTGAGGAAGATAAGGTTGTTTTGAATGACTTCCATAGTGGATCATGTGTTCATCAGCTATCTAGGTTGGAAACATCCCAAAAAATGTTTCATGTAGGATACTTTTCGCCCACTATCTTTAAAGATTGTGTCAAAGTGGTCAAAAGGTGTCACCCATGCCAAATTTTCATTAAGAAAATGCATGCACATCATTCTCCAATGTTTTTATCATCACTTGTGGCCCCTTCACCAAGTGGGGATTTATTTCATGACATGCCACCCAACTTTAGCTAGGGGGAATTGTTATATTATTGTAGTCATGGACTACATTACTAAGTGGTCTGACACTATGCCAACTTTTTCTAATGATGGAGAGACAACAACACACTTGATTTTTAATCAGGTCATGTCTAGGATCGAAGTTCCAAGAGATATTGTTACTCACCATGATAGTCACTTTCATAACCTCATGGTGTCATAACTAGCATTGAAATTGGGATTTAGGAAAGAATAGTAGTCTCCCTACTACCCCTAGCCTTACTGTGAGGTTGAATCCATGAATAAATCATTAAAGGCAATTTTAAGGAGAATGGTGAATTTAGCCTACACCAACTGACACTCGATGCTTTACCTGACCTTATAGGATTATAGTACCTTATTCAAAAATGCTACTGGCTTCTCACCTTTTGTTACAAGGGAAAAACTCTCTATGGCCAAGGGTAAACCACAACAAACAGGTATGACTACAGAAATCAAATCAATTCTGTTGTATGCTATATAAACTAATGTGCAAGATAAGAAAGAGGCCTACCTCGATCCAACATTTTCGGATGTTCCACCATTGAGCACTTCGACCCAAAGATTTATACCTGCAACAAGTTCTCAACAAACAAGAAGAGAAAGTACATAGTGATAATATAAAGGGGTTAGCACATTAGATAACATAATCCATTAATAAACATTACAAACATGCCCATGGATAATAATTATATATTTTCACGATACTAATAGGATAGGAAAGGAGTATTTCTATTAATAATTGATCAACAAAAGTGACAACATTACATACTTCTGTGTCAGCACGGTTCGAAACCAAGAAACCAAGTACCTTCCAACTGGGCCTCCACCACTTCAATCCTCCACCAAAGGCAAGCTCATAGGAGAGATACAAATGAGGTTTTCTCAACAATAGGGAAAGATCTTGGGGGCTGAACATTGTGTTCAGACTTAAGGGACAAAGGGATGCAGACTCAATATGAAGTAGTTTCTCCAGAGTAACTTTTCTCTCAAAGTTGAATGTTTTCTCTTCTTTTTGATAGCTCGGAATTGTGATTTTATAGTCTTCAAAATGCAACTGAAGGGATGAGTCGAAACGTTTCCAGTATGTGGAAGGCCAAGGATCAGAGATATCTTGTCGTGACATGGAAACTCGACTCCATTTTTGTATTTTCTGGCACAAATCCTGATGTAAGTGGGATGTTGTGGAGAAGCCTGTGTATATGCATGTTGTATAGTAGATAGGGCACGTATATGTGGAAATATATGTATTTTTAGATCTGGATGCATAAAAAAGGGATGACAAGTCTATGGGAAATGGAAAAAGGCCCTCTGTGCAAGATAGCAATGGTGGGGAAAATATTTCTATAACAGATGCCCCCCTAATGTGTGAGGCCAGAGGAGTATCTGTGATGGCCAAAATACATTGTAAATAATGCAGGAGTGAAGTGGTAGAGAACCAGTTGGACGAAATCGATTGCGCATTACATTGTGTATTGACTTTGCATACATGGCTGCCAAGAATACAATGCATATCCATGTGGAAAATATACCAAATAAGTGTTTGTGGCCATGAATAGGAAAATACAAATGCGGTTACATGCCAAAAGTTGTCATAGTCACGAATAAGGCCCAGTGAAACCAGTCTCAAAATCAATATGAAGATATCTGTATACCATTGAGTACAATCTGATCTCCCATGATTACTGAAGTCAAATAAGTTTTGGTCCAATGAAAAGGAAGCAACAGCTCAGGAAAGCTGCAACCACATAGTGATGTCTTCAAGTCTTCTACACTATCCATCAAGGGTGCAAGTATACATCATGTGAATAAAGGACTTGAGGTCAAAAACAATGAGAAATCATTTGATTACTGGTCATTGAGATATACTGTTAACAAACACGAGACAACCTACTAATAATGAAAGTAGGTATCAAGGCACTGAGTACATTCCTACAAGTGTGAATAAAGGATTCGGTGTCGAACAATTTAGAAATCCATTGATCAGGAGACATTGATGTATTCGCATCTGGCAATGGTGAGAGAGCCTGCCACTAATGAATGCAAGCCTCAAGGTACTCATAAAACTCTAGGTCCTTATCGAGAATAAATGAGCCGAAGTCAATGGAAATATACCCACTGAAAGGAGAGTATTAAGGCATCTCTCATCAGTCATCACGAGGAGAAAAGCAGGAGCTTCATAATTTGGTGGAGATTGGACGAATAACATGGTCATGAACCAACGACCCTATGCATCTTTCACATGTGCCAAGTGTAAGTAGTACACGAAAAAGACCCTCTGAATAGAAGCCAATGATGAAAACTGCTGACAAAAGTGAGGAAACCACCAATAATTCTAATGGCATCCAAGGCACTGCATGAATCCCAAAGTGTGAATAGATGCCTTTTTGTTGAACACAAGGGAAACCACCAAGCCAATCACCAATGATAAATGTAGATTTATGGGTTCAAGGTGACCTACCAATGATGAAAGTAGGGCCAGGGTGCATGATAAGACCGTAGTATCATGTGATTCTGAGACAAATTGAGGGTATGGCCAACATGCAATGTCAAGATTTTTTAGGAGTGGCCGACACAGGTTGATAGACTTCCTTTGAACAAGAGAATGAGACATATGGTGGACTCCGGCAACATAGACTTAATGGTGTGACTATTAGATGTAAGATGCATCAATAGCATTCTCTATAGGGATTGGAAGAGTAACCAATT
>JASDQU010189701.1:2422-20272 GCA_032191745.1 Picea mariana | reverse complement strand
AACGAAGGGAAGGTTTCAAAGGAGGTTTCAAAAGTTTCAAGCCTCAGTTGTAAATGAAGAAGCTAAACCTCAAGAAGAGCCTCAAAGAAGGCAAACCAGGGCTGCAACTAGAGAACAAGAATTACAGAAAGAACACTACCTTGTTTCAGCTCTTTCCGGAACCATCACCAAATCAAAAGAGATTTGGTTAATAGATAGTGGAGCCTCAAAACACATGACTGGTTTAAAGCAAAACCTTGAAAATTATCAAGACAGAAATTACAAGGCAAAAGTTGAACTAGGCGACGATGGCCCGGAGTACTGCTGGTACTCTTAAATCCCAGTCATCTCTATTCACACTGCAAATTTTTGTCAATGTTGTTTCCAATATCTTGTTGAATGCTTCAATTGTCCCATTTGCTTGTGTATGGTAAGGCGTACTCTTCTGATGGTGGACTGCAAATTCTTCAGTTAGTGCTTCAACTGTCTTATTGATTAAATGGGTGCCTTGATCACTCATAAGGATTTTGGGGCATCCAAACATGGTTATTATGTCATCAAATATGAATCACGTAGTTATAGTTGCACTACAGTCCTTGACTGCTCTTTCTTCAGCCCATCTAGTCAGGTATTCTATCACAGTGATTATGTACCTTATTCCTGTGTGATTCCTTGGTGGTTTTATAGGTCCCACAAATTCAATATCCCACTTGTCAAATGCTTGTAGGGTCATCTGTGGAGCTAATGGAATTTTGTCTCTTCGGGATGGTTTTCCAACTTTCTGGCACGCATCACAGGCTCCAGCATAATCCTTAGCATTTCTGTGTAATGTAGGCCAACAAAGGCCAGCTCCCAGAACCTTCTATGCAGTTTCTTTCCCTACATAATGTCCTCCTGCGATGCCTTCATGAGATTCAGTGAGGATCAGTGGGCATTCTACTTCCATAAGACATATTCTTAGTATCTCATCATGTCCCATTTTGTATAACTGTCCAGCGATTAGTGAAAAGTCTATAGCGTTCACTATTAATTGTTTTTTCTGGGGAATTGTATATGCACTTGGTGCCTTTCCTGTTGATAGGAACTAAATGATGTCTGTGAAGTGGTCATCAATATTCCTAATGGAGAGAAGTTGTGCATTTGGTAGTGTGTCCTCTAAGCTGGTGGGTTCTTCGCCATGTTCCAACCTTGAAAAGTGGTCAGGGCCTTTGTTCATTCTTCCTGGATTAACTATGATCTCAAAATCATATTCATGAAACAACATAATCCATCTTCATATTCTCCCCCCCAAACACTGGCTTGTTGACTAGGTACTTCAGTGTGGAGTGGTCTATGAACATTTTAAAGTGTCCTCCCAATAATTAGTGGCAGAATGTTTGTAGCGCAAACACCATGGCCAATCCTTCTCTCTTTATAGTGGTGTAGTTAATCTCAGCTATAGATAACTTCATGCTAGAAAAATCTAATGGGTGGTCGATCTCCCCTTCTCTAGGTTGTGCCAGTATTGCTCCTAATGAAATAGAAGACGCATCGAAATGTACATGAAACCCCTTGTTCCAATATGGAAAAACCAGAATGGGTGTAGTGACCATCTTATGTTTCAGTGTGTTGAAGCTCTGTTGGCATTCGTTTGTCCAGCCAAACTGATAGTCCTTCTTCAACAGCTTCTCCATTGGTGTTGTGATTTGGGCATAGCCTTTAATAAATTTCCTGTAGTAGCCAGTATGTCTTAGCGCAGTGCATAGTTGTTTGACTGAAGTAGGTGGTGGAAAATAAACTATAATTGCAATCTTTGATTGATCAACCAACAATCCCTGCTTGCATACAATATGGCCTAATAGTAATCCAAATGGTGAGAAGAAGATGCATTTCTTCAGATTTAAAGCAATTTGACACTGACTACATTTATCCAACATTATCCTTAGATATTCAATATGGTTTTTCAACAAACTAAACACAGTCCAGTCTTCAAAATATGCTTCTAAAAATTTAGTCCCTCTCTTTAAAATGTCATATGTATTTTCTTTAAATCAACAATAGTAGAATTGTAAAAGGCCTAATCAATTACTATAAGCAATGCAGGGTAAGGGCAGCTATCATCAACAATTTCGATTACCTCAAAATCTGCAAAGGTTCTTACTCTTTCGATGTCCACTGGGACATGCTCCAATCGTCCAAATGGGCCGACAGCTTGCTGATTAGCCATGTGAATCCTGATAGGGGAGTAGATCAACTTAGGTTTTCCCATCAGTGCCCACGTCTACTTCGTCATGACATTAACCTCTGACCCTAAGTCGAGGACCATATAATCTATATCATAGTCTCTTATCTGAGCATTCAAGTGTAATTCTTTATTTGTCCTCCTCTTCTTTCTAATTTGGTGTACTTCCCTAGTCAATAAGGGGTCTACCTACCCTATCTCATACTGTCTAATCAAATTCTGCAACTCTTGTACATCGCTTTTATCTTGAATCAACTTAATACAAGTGCATAGAAATTCCATGAGTTTGCTTACGTCTTTTCCTTCTTTTGGTGAAGCAGAATGATCGAAATCCTGAGGCATTTTGTATTCTTTTATTTCCAGCCGTGTTTTTCATGAGGACCCTTGATTTGATTTGAAATATTGCCTTTCTTCCTCAGAGATTTTCCTTTCTTTCTTTGCATCAAAAATCTAGGTCTTTTCTGCAACTTTTCTGATTCTTGAGTCTTCTGCAATCTTCTCTTTGGTTACTCTATCCTGTCCTGTAGCAACACCTCCTCTTGTAATAAAAGCAATTCTAGGATCAAATCCATGAGGTTATACCTTGATCAATTGTATTTGTGGGTTCTTCTAAGGTCCTCGTCTTTCTTGAAGCTTAGCCAGCAGCATAGGGCAATCCTCTATAACATGCTCAAAATAATTGCAATAACTGCAAGTAGTGAAAGGGTTCTGACAATCCCTTGCTAGATGTCCTAGCTGTGCGCAGCTGTAACAAATCATTTGTCCTCGGTCTCAGCCCATTCCTTCTCCTCTTCCTCATCCTTTGTATCCTCCACGAGGATTGGAATTTCCTCTTCCTAGAGAGTTATACTGTGCATTGTCTCCTTCCTGATGCACTTCGCCTTGGATCTTGTATATGTCTCTTGATCTCTCTTGCATAAGGTCAAAGGTGCTACAATCTCTGTCATCATGTCCTACTGACTTACAGAAATTGCAATACAAGTTTTTATGAGTTTGGACCTACTTTTGCATAAAATAGCACTCACCGGAGCGATGTCGGTTTATGCATACTTCGCACCAGGGTAGATTAACTTGCTTCAGGGGGCTTGGTGCTCCTAAGGCCAAGTATTCATGAAATAGGGGACAAAATTCCTTATCATGACCTTATGATCTGCATCGTACACACCAAATATCTTCCCTTTTTTCCTTCCCCTTGTCCTTATTTATATCCTCGACTTGCAAAGATAAACTAGTCATTTGGCTCAAGATCTGGCTCATGCTTGAGTTGGATTCTCCCATAGGTGTTGATTCAAGTTTCATGGCGATCTCCAATGCTTTTTCCTATGAAGAAATCTTCGGCTGCATCATGGGAACTCTGATATGTGGTAGAATAGCAACAATGAACCATTCTTTGTTTTGTTCATCTGGGATCTTAAAAGTCAGTCTTCTAGTTAGGGTCTTGAATCTCTAATCGAACTCCTAAACAACTTCGACGACCTTTTGATTGATCTCCTTCAGCTCTGTAATACATTGTGACTCTGAATTAGGTTTTTAAAACTCTGCAATCAATGCTTTATTGATTTCATTCAATGGTTTAGGCTTCACAAGTCCTTGGACAAGCTTCATGTACCAACTTAATGTGTGATCCCTCAGTGTGGTGCTAAACTGGTTTCTTTTAACAGCTTCATCAGTAAAAAATTTAATGTTCCATATGGCCTCACATAGGAACCAGTGCTGATCAGGATCCTCAGATCCATATCCTCTAAAGACAAGGAGCCTTATATCATCTTCCATGGAGTTGCCTAGATTTCCTGTCTGAGTAGATGTTGAACTTCTAGTAATAGTACTCTGTGGATTATGGTGATTCTGACTGTTTTGATTTCTTAGCATTTTTGAAACAACAAAAGGATTGATATTACTTACTTCACTTGTCTGTGCAGTTCGTGATGTTTCTGACTCGATGAGGTGAAGTTTCTCAGTGGCTCCTTCCTCCGTGCTAGTGGGTTTTGAGTGCTTTTCGTCCGTCATATCTACCTCTTCTCCACTATAGAAACCCTCTTCCCCATAATTTTTCTTAAGCAGGTTCTCCAGGTGAACCCCTCTGAATACTTTCCCACTACGCGTATGTCCAGATTCTATGCCACTGTCGTTGTCTAAGTTCCTGAACATCAGCCTATTCAGATCCATCTAGTCTACTTTGTCTTCAATATGTTTTATCATGCAAGAGAATCTTGATTCTTAACTTTAGAAAATTTAAAAATTTCCCTTTGGGTCCTTTGAAAAAGTATCTCTCGGATTGGCTGTATGATTCTACTCTGTCAACATCAAATTTGGTGATATACCCTCCAATGTTGCTATCAAACCAATGATCTACTACTCTAGATACGGTGTTATCATCTCTCTTAATCCTATGGATCAACACCAGCATCCAAACCACAGGGGATCTAGATATGATCTCGAACTGTGTGTCAGCTAACCTAGCCAACCACTCAAATAGCTCCTAATGGATTCCTCCAAATAATATCTCGTGGATGTCAGTGAAAATGTATCTTTGTATCCAATCTTCAATACTCAACTTGGGGTTTTTTTTTGGGGCTTCAGCAAAGTCCCTTTCTTGATCCTCTATCCACTTTTGAATCTTTGTCTTCAATGGGAACCACCTTGACATTCCCTTACACATTTTTCGGTCCCGACAATGGAACCATTTGTTGGCACAGGAGAAGACCCAAGGTTCACTCCAAGAGCACACCAACAAGCCCTAGTTACTAGCCCTTTCAGCAACACCTGCAAAGCATATGCAGTCTCACCCGAAGAAGCTATGAGGGGGTTGTAGGACAGAAATGTATACAACCAGGGGAATATCATGTGGATCCAGTACAATATCAACTCAGTATGCATTTAACACTTATCAAGATAGATATATATTGCACAGCTATTGATTTGATCTAACACAACAATGCAAACGACAGAGATCAAATCATCAATCACACACAACAAGAGATGTATGTGGTTCACCCTCTCTCTAGGGCTACATCCATAGAACTGTACTTATGATATATTAAGGTAAATCTTAGAGTTCTTGTCTGTGCTCTCAGCCAAAAAATCTTCTTTCTCTTCTCTCTTACTCTCCCCTCTTTGCACACTCAACTGTAGGAACTGATCTTCACACCCAACTAAAGATCTTACAATACCAGAAGGCTCTCCACTTAGCTCTTCTTCCTCTCAATACAATGATCTCCCACACAACTATATGACTAGATTAACAACAACATCATAACAACATGTACCCCACCCTCTCTCACAGGTCCTCTTGGACTTTATTTATAAATTACAATATCTCACCGACAGACTTAGGTCGAAACCTAGGTGTCAAAACCCTAATTACCAAAACCTTAGGTGTCTAAAAACCTAGGTCAACTTGACCCGCTTTTCTCGGGCTTTGTCAGCCTGTCTTTCCTTTCTTCCTGTGCAGTGCTCCAAAGCATCCAATGATAGATTTTTCCACTTGCTGAGTTGTCCTTGATCCATCTTCCTTGCTTTCCTTTCATCCTCAGTCTTCTCATCCAATGACTTGATTTTTTGTACTTTCCTCCATATTTTTTGCTCTTTTTCTCACTTTGACCCAGTAACAGTTACTGTATCCTCCGCGAAGATCACTTTTTACCTTTTCTTCTTTGTACTTTGCTTCCTTCCATAACCAAGGGCCAACAAGGTCCCTCATGGGATTAACAACCAGTCGGTCAAATCCCACTAGAGAGGTAATCCTCCATAAAGGTTGTGTTGTCTGACCCTTATCTGACCCAGGATACCTACATAATAACCCCTGCAAGTAACCTATGTGGAACCTAAGTCAAGAAACTAATAAAAAACTATATAACCGATGCATAGGCAAGCAGTCGTAAGTCAGTTCTACCGTATGGGCAGGGTAGCAAAGCCCGAAACCTTGAAAGTATCACCTCTCACAGAGGTAAAGGAACTAGCAATATCCCCAGATATGAATAGATCCCCAAAAATATCTCTGACACTAAGAAGGTATCGGGGGGATAACGCTTCAACCAACCTCGCGCAACCTCGTGATTAACTCTGGTGTGAGCGGAGCCTCCTGATATTATCAATTAGACAATGGATTTCTCCACTCCCTTTCTCAGACACATATGTTGATTTAATTTCCTTGGAGAAGTTTACTCACAAAATCCTATTCCAAAGAAATAAATCCTAAGCTTCTTTGTGTACCCTAGAAAAAAAATTGTGACTAATCAATTTTAAATTATGTCGTTAATTTTAGTGGCTGTGATTACTCAAAAAGGTATGCTATTGAAGCTCATGATGTTATGACTCAGTAAGAAAAGTAAATATGAATATAATGCAAAGTTTTAACTTCAATTTTCAATGAATGATATGCTTCTAATAACAAATGCAAATTTCAATTTCAACTCTGCAATTATGAAGTAAAAATGCAATCTTTCATTACATATACTAAGATAATGACCAAGACTTAAAAGACCAAAATTCCAAGCAATGTAAAATGACTAATATTTTTGTATTTTCAATATAATAAAAATGAAAATGCATGGAATGAAAATCAACTTGATATATAAACTCTATTGTGTATAGAAAGATATAACTCAAGCATAATACCAAGCAAAAAGACACCCAACCCAATGTACAAGGACAATCAAAATGAAAATGTGATGAGAAAGACTTCGCCCAAAAATTCAACCCAAGACAGGTTTCCTGTCATCCCACAAGCACTTAACAGGCACTACAGTGACCTAAGAAAACTCAGCAAACATCAAATCCCACCAAGAAACCACCAGACCCAGCAAAAAAGAAAGGAAAGTTGATCTATGTGATTGTTTGAGGAAACAGAGCATATGTACGCATCTTGTAGAGGGACAGCCTGTTTATATACACGACTGTCAAGCCAAAAAGAGCGTATATGTTTCAAAACACAAGGCTAGGCAAGGGAGAAGGCTGAAAATTCAGACCCAGAGTGAACAGAGGCTGTCAAGCAATGATGCGACAAGAAATGCAATAGGAATGAGATAAATCTAAGGAGAAAATTAATCCAAACCCTAAGAAAGAAGATTCAATCCCCAATATGGTCGCCAATTATGTTATGAGGAAAATCTCTCTATGGCTAGGGTAAACCACAACAGACGGATATGACTACAGAAATCAACTCTATCCCAAAAACATGCTATATAAACCAATATGCAAGCGAGATAAGAAAGAGGCCTACCTCGTCCAGATGATCGATGAATTCCACCATTGAGCACTTTGATCCAAAGCTATATACCTGCAACTAGTTCTCAAGAACCAAGCAAAGAAAGAATATGGTGACAATATAAAAGGTTAGCACATTAGATAGCATAATACATTAATATACATAACAAATACACCCATGGATAATAACTCAAATATTTGCAAGATATCAATTCAACGGGAAAGGAGTATTTCTATTAATAAATGATCAACAAAAGTGAAAATATCGCAGGCTTCCATGTCAACACGGTTCAGAACCAAGAAATTAAGTTTCTTCCAGTTGGGCCTCCACCACTTTAATCCTCCACCAAAGGAAAGCTCATAATAGAGAAGCAATGAGGTTCTCAATCAACAAGGGAAGAGCTTGGGAGCTGAACACTATGTTCAGACTTAAAGGACAAAGAGATGCAGACTCAATATGAAGTAAATAATTTCTCCAGAGTAACTTTGCTCTCAAAGTTGAATTCTTTCTCCTCTTTTCCATAGATTGAAATTGGCCCATTTATAGCCTTCAAATGGAACTCAAGGGCCGAGTCAGAATGTTTCCAGTATATGGAAGGCCAAGGATCATATATCTCCTATCGTGACATGGAAACCCGACACTAATTTTCATTTTCGGGCACAAATCCTGATGTACGTGAGTTGTAGTGGGGTAGCCTGCGTATACGCATGTTGTATAGTAGGCAAGATGCATACATGTGGAAAAATATGTATTTTTAGCTCTGGATTTTACAAATAGGGATGATAAGTCTGCATAGGGAAATGGAAAAAGGCCTTATGTGCAAGATTGAATAGGGTGAGGAAAATCTTTCTATAACAGTTGGGGGCAATGATTCTATTGAGAAACCTAGATGGATAGGACGTAAGCCTAATTTCCCTTGTAATATTTGCAAGGGATATCACCTTACTCATTTATGCCCTGGCCTTCCAGAGGCATGAAGATTATGGTCCCTGTCTGCGAGATCTTCTGATTCTAAGTCTTTTGAGGTTTCCTCACAAACTATTCAGCCTTTGGTTGATGAAGTGGTCAAGCTGATGCAATCTTCGGTTGTTCCCAATCCTATTTTGAGGGGTGATGCACCTTTATACCAAGTTGTCTTGCAGCCTATTCAGCCAATGGTTGAGGAAGTGGTTGTGTCGATGCAATCCTCGGCTAATCCCACTTTTCTCTTGGAGAGTGTTGAGTCTACAAAAGTGGTCACGCCGATGCAATCTTAGGATAATCCCACTCTTCTCTTGGGGAGTGATGTGTCTACAGACTATGTTTTATCATTTCCAGTTCAATACTTTCAAAACAAGGGGGCATTCTGATCACTTTGAGCACACCCCCTCCAAGTCCTAGTATGGTTTCCTTTGATTGGAATGATCTTATTGAGCCTCTCCTTCCTTCTTCTACACCTTTTCAAATAAGGGTTGAAGTTAATTCAATTTTTTTTTATCGATGCATTGTAGATGAAGGATCCTCTACAAGTATTTTATCATCCTCGGTTTGGCAAGATTTGGGTTCTCATTATCTTGTGTCTGCTTCACATGAGATGTTGTATTTTGAAAAACATCCTAGTGAGTATTTGGGAATTCTTCCTTAGTTTCCTATCTCATTAGGTGGGAATACTTTCCTTTTCTATGTTATAGTGGTGCAAGGCCAGTTATATTTTAATATGCTTCTTGGGCATGATTATGTATATTCTATGAATGTTTTGGTGTCTACGCTCTTCCGGGTGATGCATTTCCCTCACAATGGAAGCATTGTCACTATCGAATAGTTGGCATCTAATAACCACCATCCTAATTCGAAATTAATTCAGGATGCCCTTTATATGTTCCTAGTATTCGTGTAGAATATACCCTACCACAGGTTAATTATGTGGCATATTATCCTCGATGTTCAATTGCTCATGAAAAAGAACTTGTTCACTCATGTTTTCCTTCTCGAGACTTGGTATCAACAATTGATCCATTGGTTTATCCAATGGGGGCATGGTAGCCCTTGCTTCCTCCTCTTGGTCCAAGTGATATTGAGTCTCTTTTTGAGTCTAATCTCATTGTTTGTAGATCCTCAAGCCATCATCCTTGTGATTCTTCGCTGATAGACTCTACCAGTCATGGCCAGAACCTTCATCGTCATATGGAATATGGTCGGTTTGCTTCGCCTTTTTGGACTATCGACCCTCCTCATTTGTGTGATTTTTTGTATTTTGAATTTCCTTTGGATGAGGTTATTCTTGAATCCATGACTACGGTTTCAATACCGTGGGAAGACTTACACTGTGGTTTGTTTTTTCTTCCCTTTTGGGAGACATTCCAGGTTGACTATCAAAGAGACTCTTGGTCAGAGCCTAGCAGTGGGATTTACCTAAACTACTACCACGCATGAGTCATAAGGCTATGCAATAAATTGTACATATTGTTGATCGATATGGATTTCGGTGGCCTCCCACCTATTCCAACTGGTTCATTTTGGCAGTTTTCCAGTTTGGCATTTTGTTTCTTAGTTTTTGGGTCCCTGACTTGCGGGGCCGTTTTGAGGCCCTAAACAACATTTTTAGGGCTTGACACATCTAGAAATGACCTTTCCAACAAGCTATCATGAGCCTAAAATGGATATCGTATGCAAAAGTTACGACCCCGGGAAATTGATGTACTAACTTACCCAAACAGGGCCCACATGACTTTTGGCGCTTCATCTCCTAGGGTTAGGTTTTTGCATGTCTAGGGTTTTTGACATTCCTATTTATTGTAAAAAGGTATTCAGAGCCTCATTGTAATCATCTTTTGGAGAATGAGTGCAGCCATCACATCTCTTCCTAGAGATAAGCTGCCACCATTACAACAATCTTGTTTTCCACTACATTTTACAGTTTCAGCTTATTTTCTTATTGAATAGAAAACTAGTTTTATTGTATCTCTGTTATTCTGTGTTAAGCATCTTTTAATAATATGTATTCATTTCGTTCTGCTCATAAAATTTGGATCAATTGTACAGTTCAGGTTTGTTTTTTTCAAGTTTTGTATTCAGTAGCACCTCTTATTTTATGAAGTTTCTATCTATATTGGATCTATTAACTTCTGGATGAGTGTTATTGGCCTTATATGTAGGATCTTGGAGATGTTTTTTTATTTGACATTTGTCCATTGTATCGATTCATTATGACAGGTATTGACCTCAAAACTGGCATATAGGTTATATTTTTTCCCTACTTGCATTTTTGCATTATCCATTTCTTGGTTCATTTGGCCTTAAAATCGACCCCACCGAATTGCGACACTAACCTTCCTTGTTGATCAATGTGTTGTAATTTATGTGGTAGAGCCTTCCTTCCATGGGAATCCTAGTTAGAGCCTTTTTTTCCTTTTTGTGCCCATGTTGAAGCACTTCATAGGCACGAGAGTCCTTTTAGTCTTGTCAGGACCGTGTGTTGAAGCCTCATTCTTCTTCGTCTTTCTCTGGCCTATACCAGAGGGAATCCCTTAGAGGATGGTTTGTTGTCTTTCAAACTCGCTTAAAATTTGAAAACAACATCTAACGATAGATTATTTATTCTTTTAGATCTCGTTTGGATTACTTAAAGAAACCCCCCTAGAGTCTTCTTTAAGCCCTTTTCAGACTCTCTAAAATTGAAAAGATTGTCAAGCGATCTTGTTGCCCTTCACACTCGCCAAAATCAAATTTGAAGGCACATCTGTCCAGCGACACTTTACCCCTTTTTCAGTTTGGATGGTTAATTTACGAATAAAGGTATGCCCTAGGATCTTTGGTTTGCTAGGAGAGTAATGTCAAGCATACGTTTAACCCTTTTTCGAGCCTAAGGGACTAAATTTTTGAAAAAGGGCCATTCTCCTTGGTTTTGGTTTATCTCTTTTTCGGGCCTTGGAGATTACTTATGAAAAAGGAAACCCCTCAGAGTCCATAGTTAAGATATTTTTAGACTCCCTAAATATTAAAATATTGCCAAGTGACCTTGTTCCTTTCACACTAGTTAATTGGACCAGAAAGAACATCTATTTGGCATAAGTTTAACCCTTTTCTGACCAATAGATTATCCAAGAAAATGGTACACCTCGGGAGACATGTCTCGTTGGGAGAGTTATCCTAAGTTATATTTTATACTTTTTTGGTCTAAGGAGACTAAACTCAGAAAACGATTGTGAGTCCATAGTTAATCTCTTTTCAGACTCCTTAAAATTGAAAATATAGTCGAGTGATCTTGTCTCTATCACACTCATTAAAATGGTTTTGAAGAGACTTCCTTTCGGTATAAGTGTAACCCTTTTTTGAACCGAATAGACTAATTACGAAAAAGGAACTCTCTGGAGTCTTCCTTCAGCATTTTTTCAGACTCTCTAAACATGAAAACCACTGAGATTACCTTCTCTGGGATCGTAAAACTTCACATTGAAGGAGTCTTGTTGTGTCATAATTAATCGCATCGTATGTCTCATCCTTGCGCCTTTGGCCTAATGCTGACTCCATGTTGCTCTCAACTGAACCTTTAAATCATTCCTTATTCACAAGTCTTGCAACACTTTTTTCCCTTGCGATCTGACACCCTGACCCATGGAGGAATTTTCCCTGAGTGTCTTTATCTTGCATATGTCTCCTTTCCATGAGAATCAATATGTTCCATGTGCTTGGAACTAGTTTCCTTGCTCGTGGCACTCTTTCCTCCTTTGTAAGTTAGCATTATTTTATACTTTTTCAAGCTCGTTAAAAAATTGAAAAAGACCAAAAAAAAAAAATATTCTAAAAAGAAGGGAAGGGATATGCATTTCTCTTTTATTTAGAAACAAGACAATCACCCTTGGACAAAGCACATCCTTTTGTTTTTTCACCAAGCATTGGGATCTAGTATGATCTTAGGAAGTTGTTCTCTCTACATAGACTTATGTCCTCCTCCCTTTGGTTACTCTTACAAACATATTGAGAGTTTGTGGTGTCTCCTGTATCAAACACTTATGTCATATTACGTTGCCTTAGTCTCATCATTTTTCATGCTTTTTTCCAAGGGAAGTTTTATCCAACTTGAGTCGACCATTCTATAGTTTGTCTCTTGAATTTCATGAGTCGGACATCCCAAGAGTCCAATCAAATCTAGATTCAAAATCATTGAAGTTTTGTGCCTGATGATCGATATCCTTTGGTATTTCCCCAACGACATGTCAAATACCTCATAGTAGTGAGTCTTACACTCCTATTGTACTCCTACTTGAGTTGTTGAAGATATTTAAGTTGTTGTTTGAGATATGAAGTCCTCATCTCCATCCACATGCATCAATTATTCTTGAATATTCATATTACATTGTACTTGTATATCTTCAAACGATTTTGAGATGTATATCTGTGTGTATTTCTCGTGGATACACTTTAAATAGACATTTATATATGACATGGATCTACAGTGTACTTGATTTGCAACCATGATTATTTCATCTCAAGCATGGGTATGCCCGCTTCAGAGAGATTATCATTTTTTTGCAGATGGAACTTCTCGAACTCTAGTCCTGGGCTCACTCAACTTCGTTCCTTCCCACTGGTAAATATATTGTAATGTATTTTGGCCATCATTTTCTCTTCTAACCTCATACATTAGGGGGCATATGTTATAGTCCAAAAATTCCCTACCTATGCATACATGGCATTGGCCTTTCCACTTACACAATTTGCCAAATTATTGTTGAGGATCCTTCTTAAAAAAACATTTTTTGGAACATGTATGTGCCTTGTTGAACTAATGACCTCATACACACTCTAGTTTCATACTAGTCATCCTGCGTACATATGCGAGTTGCATGCTAGATAGCCTACATTTACTTCCAAAAGTTGGAAAAAATATATAATTACAAGGAATTTGACATAGTTTATAGGCTATCAATGGGTTCCCAACCATTTTACCCATTGTATCTTGTCCCCAAAACAAATAAACATATTTTATTATATAAAAATAGGTCTTGGGGTCCCATTTACATCATCAAGCATGATAACAAATAAACTCTTCCAAAATCCCTTTCCCTTCTAGCCCAAGTTTTGCATCCCTTTCTGAGATTTGGCATCAACATTCCCTCTCTAGCCCTTTCTCCTTATGCAATCCATTCCCTTTTCCCAAAGAGATGAGTTGATTGTGAGAGGAAGCATGGGAATGATTCACTTGGAGCAGAAATAATAGGATCCCAGACCTGGTTTGCAGAGCATTCGTTGATATGAAGGTTGTAATCTTTCTAATCTTCATATTGAATAAAAGTGTTATTTTTCTATCCCAATATATTGTGTCTTTATGCTTAATTGATTAATGCATCTATGCTTATATCTGAATATTGAAAGTAACAAGTAGAGATTGTATATTTGTAGCATTTTTTTCCTAATTGTTCTTCCAGGTTAGCCTTGGGAGGAGACCCACAATCTAGGAAGCTACAAAGGTGAAGGAAGTCTACATCAGACGTTAGGACCAAAGGTACACCTACTCTTCTTCCTTCCTCTCTCTTTCCTTTCAATTTAGATAGTTTGGGGTATTTTAGGAATAACACCATCTTTTAAGGGAGGTCAGTGCTCTACATGTACTTTGACCCGATATAGTAATAGGGGTATTTTCCCCACTATCACCTATGTAGATTTGAAGATTTAATTGGTGTTTTTGTGTTTATATTTACTTGTAGGTCAATGTAGGATATATTATTTGAGTGCATATTTGTGTATTATGTGGGAGTAAAAATTACAACAGTGCACGCATTTGAATGATGTTGGTAATGTTGAAATTTGATGGTAGTTTTGAGTGTTTTCACTCGTTATTAGATGCATTAATAACTTTTGTTACAAGGGAGGCAATTATATGCATTGGTACTTGTATATATTCTTGTTGGGAATTTGTTTTTTTGAGGGAGCTTAATTAGTTGGATGTTCATTGTAGAGGGAATGTTGAAAATTAGTACAACTGAACATTCAACTAGTTGGCATTTAATTTTTGTATTATTTGTAAATATGGTTGGATGTTGAAATTTTAATTCATGGGAAACTAAACCATTTCAACTAATCCATAGTCGTTGTGTGTGAGAATGGTGAATAATAAATTCAATGAGCTTGAGTTTATTTGTGTATTCTTTGTGTCTCTTTGTTTGTTGTATTTGTTATTTTCCCTATTCTTTAATATGGGATACAATCATCATCATCATAAAAGAAAATATAATCTCTAGTTATCCAACATAAAAATACCCATTAGGTGGTAGTATCTACAATCCTATGCCAAGTGAAGGAACATTGTCATTAGAGTTTGGGAGCCAACAATGAATGGAAGATAAAAAAATCATCAATAAAAGAATTAGGATCTCATCAATCATATTAAATTGGAAATAAAATAGATATTATATGTTGGATTACTGAGAGGGGGAGTGAATCGATAATGAGCAATTTATACCACTTATTAATCCTTTTAACCACAATGTATATTCCTTTAAATTATTCAACAATGTTCATCAGTTCATCATTGATATGTTATTGTATCGTATAATATTAACATCCATTAGTGCATAATAAAAAATAATAGACACATCCACACAATGCATAGTACACCAATATTTTACATGTAAACCAAATGCGAGATAAAACCACAATTTTTTTTTCTTATATGTATTTAAGAATTACATTCAAGGAAGCACCAACTTCCAATTCTCTAGCTCCAACTAGAACGAGGATCCAACCCCCTATATTTTCAGGCTACAACCCGAGGGAAGCTTCAATTCCCCAATTATTTGGTTACAACCAGAAGGAGGTTACAACCCCATATGTTCTCTGGTTACAGCTGGAAGGTGGATACAACCACCTGTCCTTGCCCCATCCTGCCTCCCTAAAATATAAGTGAAATGATGAAACCAATGCCAAAATGTCACTGTGAGATATACCACTATAAACCTATACTAATCTGTGCCAAAAAATTGTAACCAACATGTACCAATATCTTGTGATCAACATGTACTTGTAACCTTCTTGTACCAACAAAAACCAATAGGTATGTGGCCTGTATTTTCTGCAGCTCGCGTATGCACGTGAACTTTCTGTACTGCAACCTGCATATGTATGTGGCCTGTCTATACTACATCGTGTGTACACCTTCAGTAAGCTATTATTTTCACCTTTTTTGAAACTTAAAAAAAATTCTACCTCTGTCACATCAACCTGCAACTTGTCCCAACCTGTACCAATCATCTTGTACCAATCAACTTGCACTATCAACCATGTACATCAATCACTCACACAACCAATACCATTACAAGTGCATCAACTATGTACATCACAATACCTCATAACCATCACCAATACCAAGATGTGCTTTTACTAATATATCAATATATCTATGCCACACCATCCATATACCACGTGTCAACAATACTACTAGAAAGTGCCTCTAAACATGTACCAAGCATGTACCAATCATAGAAAGTTCCTCTAAACATGTACCAAGAATATTCCTCAATAGATTAGATTTGATAACATATATCTCATACTCAATATCACAAGAATATCATTCAAACCATGTGAATCTATGTCTCTCTAGTCATGTGTTATACATGTGCATACAATCATAATCATGTGTAATAAACCCTCACATGGACTAGACATCAAACCCTCACTGGTATGTGTTGGAGATACTTCACACACACCTAGGATTTATTTTTCGTAAGGTTTCCCCTATGTTTATTAGTCATTATCGAGTCTCTTATATTTTAGGGAGAATATTCCTTTTCCTACATTCTAGGGGAATATTCTCTTCAGTTCACACTTCAATTGGATCAACTGAGTGGAGTCTTGATGTCACATTGGTTCCATCACCATGAAACATTGGGATCATCACTAATAATGCATCGTATATCACTTGTATTGTATCATTCTTTCATTCAGTTAATACAATTCTTTGATTTTCTCTATCTGGTTTCTGTGTTTTCTCATTTTTATGCAAACTGTGTATGTCCTTTTCTAGTTAGATATTATGTGTGCAGGTTCATCCACATTTACATAGTATCAGAACCTACGGATTTCTAGGTAAAATACACACCATACGCTTTTTGTAGGCACAGAAGATTGAAGACAATGGGAAAAAGGGAATTTCCAAAAGAATTAATTCTTACACCGTACAAATTATTTTCTTAGAAGCACAAGATGGAATTGAATATTTGAAGCAAAGGATTATACATGTTAACCATAGGCACAGAGACTGAACCTACATCATCCATAGAAAAATCCAAGTATTTGAATCAGATGGACGATGCGTATAGAACTATTTGCATTCTTATTTCTCCTTAGGTCCTCTTTCACATATCCTCCTGTAAAACCCCCAATGAAGTCTGGAACACCATGGAAGGATTTTGTGGAAAATAGGACAAGATGAGGGGACACATGCTCTAGGTGGAATTGGTCACTTTGGATCCAAAAAACTTCGACAATCTCCAAGATGTTTTTACCAAATATAAGGATGTGTTTTCACAACTCAAGGCTTGCGGGGTTGATAAATACAAGGAGAAACAAATGGTTTTTACCATTCTTTCCAAATTTGGTATGGAATACTCAGTTTTTGTATCCACATTTCATTCAGCTAGGCTCACCTCTAGATCAACCTAGACCATTCCCTTTCTTGAGGTCTTTATCAAGTCTATGATGCAATAGCAGACCAAGATCATCAACATGGGAAAAATAAAAGGCTCAAAGGTGCATTCACTTTTTGTACAAGATGGTAGAAATCACCAAAATCGGAAATCTAAAAACAAAGACAAAGGGAAGGAAAATACAAATCCAAAGAAGGAAGGGTACTCAAAACCCTTCAACGATTCCTCTGGATCCAAAGGTGGAAAGGGAAGAAAAGGGGAGAAATGAACTTACTACCAATGAAGATTCCATCCAAAATATGCATGCATGCAGAAGAAGATAGATCAAATGGAACAAACACTTCAACAAAACAACCTTGTATATCACATCCCTAAGGGTGCCAAGAAGAAGAAGCTAGAAGATCAAAACCCCAAGAAAGGTAATTATAGCCATGCTTTGTTTTCATTAACTTCTCTCTGGATGCTTGGATTGTAGATTTAGGTGCATCACACCACATGAAGTCCACAAAGGAAGTCTACTCTTCATTGGATGCATGCAAAGATCCTCCTATTTTGATGGGGGACGAATCTCCAATCGAAGTCACCAAAAAAGGGAGAGTTGAACTCATAAACGATATCTTCGAGAATGTGCTACACATTCCCAAAATCTTCATCAATCTTCTCTCCATGTATCAGATGAAAAACTATGGAAATGGAAATAAAGTTATATTCACACCTAATGTTGTGGGTATCTATGACATGCAAACCAATTCCAAATTTTCTACTGGTGAGGTAAATCACCAATCCAGACTCTACACATTTTCTGAATTTATTGAACCAGG
>JASDQU010189700.1:18299-38572 GCA_032191745.1 Picea mariana | reverse complement strand
GAGACCACTAGGACGCCGTTCACCACTTTGGAGGAAATTATTGCATGTGTGGAGGGAAAAACTCAAGGGAAGTCAGCCAGGCCCGAGAGCCCGGTTGACAACCTGAGGATAAAAAACCCTCGGTGAAAGGAACTCCCCCAATGAAAACATCCAAAGGTACCTGACCTAACTATGATCCATACAGACTTATTACATTATTAACCCACGCAGGGGTGCGGAAATTTCGTTTACAAAATTTGTGTTGGGGTATCAGATACCCAAGTAGAACCAAAACTGTCTTCATCAAATTTGCATCTGGTGATGCATCTTCATGGCACATGCATTGACCCCTAGTTGAATAGGCGGTCAACAGGGTGTAGTACACATGGCTTTTGTGGAAGTTTCTTGTAATTCGGAATTCAGAAATTTCACCTCTTAACTAGAGGTTTCGTAGATCATAACCTTGTGAATTTAGCCTTAGGGATGTCATGAAATACAAAACAAAACAGCTACAGCAGTGGACAATATTTCAATTCTTGACAACCTCAAACTTCTAAGCAATCCAAGAGAAAAGATACCAAAGTGTTATGATAAGTTTCAGCCCTCTAGGGAAATCTTATAACGCATAAACCAGATCTAAAAACTCTTACTTACAGCAGCAAAAAAACCCCTATCTTCTTCAATTACAATGTTAACTCACTTAACATAATTGCCCTTAACTTATGTCAAATCAACAAGACATAAATAGCTGGAAATTACAAACCATGAAGAACATAGATGGCTGAAAATCAAATCTGCAATTTACACAAGTATTGGACAGCTGAAAACTTCATTAATATGCATAAGATGAAGTTCATGTACATACCATAGCCTTATCATAAGGCTAGTACAATCCACTAGCTCTCCGAAACTCTAGCTAGGGAAAACAATGGAAAACCCTAACTCAACCAAAGAGATCCAACAAACATAAATCACTCAAGCTAGTCCTCCAAGGCAAGACGTCTCCTCCTCTTCTTCTTCTTCACCAAATACAACCTAGGGTTTCATCTCAAAAACCTAATCTCCAAATTTTCAAGGGATGAAACCTTAACCCTAGACTTCAAGATGCTCCAAGAAGATCAAGAAACCCTAGCAACTCCAAGAGAAAGAGAGAGATCAAGTACAAATGAAGATATAAGGAGAGAATAACTAGTGAACTCCTCCTAGTCACATCTCTACACAAGAGTGAATAAGAATGAATGATATGAAGAGATCATCTTCTCCAACATCATCTTAACGGGAGTAAACCCTAGTCACAAGGGCAAGCTCCCAACAAAGACATCCTCTATCCCTTCCATAGCTTCTCCTAGGGTTTCCTCATGAACCCTAGCGAATCACTCCAAGAAGACAATTACAAAGAGAAGAGTACAATTGTGATCATAATGGAAGGACCCTCTCCTTACACTCTCTCTATATATAGGTGGTAAGGGAGGCCAACAATACAATGTGGACCAATGCCCTTACAAGCAACCTACAATAATCACATGTACGCTCACACAAGTTGAGTGCTACACTCCAATGGTAGACATGTTAAGCTCCAAGGTGATGTTGTACACGATGAGGTCTCCAAAATGATGTAGCCACAAGCCCATACAGACTCTATCGCTCCTCCGAAGCCATGTACTCCACTAGGTCYACTCCTCTTGCATGAAAACATTTACAACCTAGGCGTGTCCCCAAGCCAACTCCAAGCCTCCATACAGGAATCCAAACTACCCCATACTATCTAGGATCTGATTCCCTCCTCCAAGATGCACAACGCTCCTCATGTGACCTCTTGTTGGACACTAAGTTCAAGGCACTTTCAAACTGTTTTACTCACTGTTTTAGGACTGTTTTCTCGCTGTCCAAAACAGCCAACAAATCTGAACTTTACCATCTTCAAATCTGCCCCTTAGGAAGTGATTTAATGCCTCTTTGAAGCTTCTCTTGAATGGGTTTAAATAGGAAGTTTTGTTGTCCATTGTTAGCACATTCATCATACTTCAAAACAAAAAATATCCTCTAGGATCTTTAACACCTACTATTCTGAAAATAAATAAGCAAACCATGACAATTTAACACAAGTGTTTTTGGTCAACATGACCCTGGAAAAACCCCCATTGGGAAAACCAGTAAGAGAGTAGATGTATTATAGAGATCTCAAGCAAATGCTACAACAAAGAAATGGAACAAAAAGAACCTGATACAATAGCTACTCCTCTCAAGTTAGCTTTGGAGTTCTTTCTTTCTTTGTGCTTGCTAGCCTTTGAAGAATGTGCCCTTCGCCTTGGTGCACCCCCTTCAACTTGCTTTGCCTTGCCTTTTCCTTTGCCTTGCCTTGCCCACTTGTTGAATGTGCCTCCCTTGAAGATGCTTTGTGGTCTTTGATGAAGCCCTTGAGCAAGTGCGCCCCTTCACTTTGGTGCGCCCTCCTTGACTCAAACCTCAACACTTGCGCCCCCTCTCTTTGGGTGCACCCCTCACACACAAAGTGCCTTCCTTTAAGAACTAATGTGCCCCTCCTCCATGAATTCCCTCTCACCAAGCTTGAGCATCCTCATGGACTAGTGCACCCTCCTTGAAGCTTTGCGCCCTCCTTTTCCTCAAGTGCACCTCTCTTCTCCAAACCCTCACTTCTCTCTCTTCGCTTCACTCAACTCTCTCAAGTGAACTATGAATCTCCTAAACCTCCTTTGCCTCCTTTAGCCTCATCTCAAGGCTAACCTAGAAAACCAAGGGCCCATATTAGATCTAAGCCTTTCTCCAAAATGAATGCATGAGATTAGATCTCATAATTCACTTAAGTTTCTATAGTTCACTTTATGTTCTTTAATTCACACATAAGTGGTATTAATGTCACTTTATGACTTAAGTGAATAAAGTCACTTTAGACTTAAGTGAATAAAGTCAAAGTGAAATTATAACATAAAGTACAAGCATGAGGGTCAAACTTTCCCCTTTTGTGTTTAGAGACTCACAAACACAAGCGCACCACTTTCCAAGGTACCCAAATCTCAACACTAAGTAGGGTGTTCTCCAAGCAAGCGAACCTCTCCATGTGGCCATCATGAACAACATCCCTCAAACTGTCAAGATAACTCCAATGCTCAATGGAAGAATACCAAAGAAGCACCCAATTGAGGACAAGCAGCCATTGAGTAAGTTATCTCCAATGTGAAAATCCATCACAGACCATCTCCCATGTGCAAATCCATCTCACACCATCCAAGGGTTGAACATACACCATGTACGCAAAATCTCATGAAGCACCCCCAATATTGGCGTAAACATTTTTGGAGTAACCCAAACCCCAACATCTTCCTTTAAAGTTGAAAAGACCTGTTCTATGACATCGTTCCCTACAAGGCGTTCTTTTTTAGTAAGGCAATTAAGGGGGCTACAATTCGCCCATTATTCCTCACGAACTTCATGTAGTAGCCCTTAAGTCCTAAGAAACAATGTTGCACGTATTGTGATAATATCGGAATTATCGCAATGATATCGCCAAACCGAACCTCAACGATAATATCGCCAAAATTAATCGCAATAAATTCGATAAATTGAAATTATAGCGATAATTTGAGTAAATGTCGCAAGACGATGGAAATTATCGCCCTGCTTACTTTTCCATCTGGTTTTTTCAACTTTAAATTGGGATTTTGGGTTTTATTCCCTCATTTTGCAAACGGGGGAATGAGCTCTAAGGGTATTGTGACCATTTTTCATCAAGCAAACAAGGGGAAATCTATAGTTTTCATTGCCATCAACTAAGCATTTGTGGATTGGGTATCTACTCCAATCTACCATATCCATTGGACCATGTATATAAAAAAAATTACGCCCGCATTTTCTTTGTTTTTCAAGATTTAGTACAGGATTTGCAATGTCCATTAGATATACCTCTTTTTGCCCTTTTCTAATGGAGGATTTAACACTTATGTAGCTATGGTATTTTAATTGTAGCATTCTTGAAGTTTTTTGTGGATTTGTATTCTAAATTTCCCTCATTTGTTTTTTCCCCATAAGTTTCCAAATTTAATCAGTGATCCACATGTTTCAAAATGCCAAAGCCATTGGATCCAATGTGGGAGTATGGTCTACCTTATGATGGTCATAATAGAATGAGGTTGAATTGCAAGTTATGTGGTATGGAAATGTTTGGCAGAATCAATCGCTTGAAATATCACCTTGCCAAAATCCTAGGGAATGAACTGGGGATTTGCCCAACATCTACGCCATAAATTATTCACATTGCAAATGAATCCATTTTTGCAATGAGTAGGAAGAGAGATCAAAGGGAAGAAATGAGGCTTGAGCTTGCAAATAGATCTGCATGCACCTTAGGAATTGGGGAAAGCCAATCTTTGGGCTCACATTCCACAATGCCTAGCCCCTCAGCATCCTCACCTTTCTTTGTGTCGAGGTCAGTTCCTATGGGGAAACCTTATATTCAGTCCATAGTAAAAACAAAGGAGAAGGAGGAGGCCGACAAGATTCTGGCAAGATGTTTTCTATGCAGTGACATACCATTCAACAATGCCAAGAACCCATTCTACCGCTCCATGTTTGGAGTTGCTGCTATTGTTGGTCTGGGATACAAGGAACCTTCTTATAATGACTTGAGATGCCCTCTCCTTCAAGGGAAAAAGGTCAATTGCACAAAGAGATTGGGTGAGCTAAGGGAATCATGGGAGATCACAGGATGCACCATTATGTTAGACGGTTGGACAGATAGGAAGGGTAGATCCATTCTCAACTTCTTGGTTAATTGTCCCAAAGGGACAATGTTTATCAAATCTATCGATGCATCAGCATATGTTAAAGATGCACAGTTATTATGTGAGTTGTTGGATAATTTCATCACGGAGATAGGTCCGCAGTATGTTGTCCAAGTCATTACTAAGTTATTATGTGAATTGTTGGATAACTTCATCTCGGAGATAGGTCTGCAGTATGTTATCCAAGTCATTACAAACACTGCTACCAATTATATTGTTGCTGAAAAGTTGCTCGTGGAGAGGTATTGGAGCCTATATTGGACTCCTTGTGTTGCCCATTGCATTGATTTGATGCTAGAAGACATGGGAAAAATTCCATGGATCAAGGAAATTGTTGAGTCAACTCAGAATGTTACAATATATATAATCATACATATGTTCTTCCACTTGTGAGACAGTTCACAAAGAATAAAGAGTTGGTTCGGCCCACTATCATGCATTTCGTGACTAGCTTCATTTCTCTTCAATCTCTCCACAATTCTATGTTAGAGTTGCAGAGGTTGTTTTTGTCAGATGGGCAGAATGCTTGTGTCTATAGCACTAAAGTGGATGGGCAAGCCATAGCCCAACTTGTGAGACACAATCATAGGTTTTGGATGGAGTGTAGGAGTTGTGTGTTGTTAGTGAACCTTTGGTAAAGGTTCTTCGCTTGGTTGATGGTGAGAAGCCCACAATGGGATACTTGTATGAGGCTATGGATAGGATCAAGGAAGCTATCCATCGATACTATGAGGACAAGGGGGAAGAGAGATTCACTAGACAATACGAGATATGGAGTGTGATTGATGAGCGATGGAACAACAGTCTCCATCGTTCGATCCATGCAGTAGGGCTCTACATCAACCTCACATACTTTTATGCATGTGGATTTAGGTTTGATGCAGAGGTTATGGATTGATTTTTCCAATGTGTTCAGAGGATAGTGTTGACTCTCATTGAATGCTCGAAGATTTCCAAACAAATTGAGATATGTAAGCTCAGTGTTGGGACATTTGGGTATGATATGGCTATCCAAGACAGGACCGCTAAGATGCCAAGTAAGCTACATGTAATTTGTTGTCTTTTCTTTCCATTTATTTCTCGTATATGTTTGGTGGGAAAACTATGGAAAAAGAGTCCTAGAGTTGCAAAAACTTGCCAATCGGGTGTTGAGTCAAACTTGCAGCCCTTCGGGGTGTGAGCGCAACTATAGTGTCTTTGAAAAGATACACTCCAAGAAGTGCAACATGATAGAAATGTTCAAATTAAAATTTTTATTTTTTATAATTTCATTAATTTTAACTTATGCCCATGGAACATCGTCCTCTAATTAAAAATTGTCCCTCATACAGGTTAGATGTCCACCACCTCGATGGCATGGTCTATGTCTACTACAATCTCTGGTTGTGGGTGAGGAAAATAAACAAAGTACTCGACAGAGATGGGATTTCATTGGATGCGCTTGACACCACGAGTCTATGGAGGGTGGAGACTGAGAGGCCTATCATGGAGGAGGCACTTGAGTGGTTGGAGCATGACGTTGATGAGTTGGATGAGGAGGAGGAGTTATCAGAGGATGTTCCACTTCCAGGAGAGACATATTTGAAGTAGGTGGACATTGAGAGTTTGTCGCAGCCATTGCCACAACCTCCATAGAGACTGCCAACTAGGGGAAGAGGCGGAAGACATCCCGGTTCATTTGCCACCTTATCCCCAAGAGTTGCACCTTCCACCTCAGACTCAACCTCAACACGTCCACCTACTACTTCTAGAGGAATCATTGATATCTTAGTGCATCATGATTAGCCTTGTAGGCTTGTAGTATCAAGAATGTTGCATGATGATCATCTCATGAAACACATTTACTTTTGTTTTGATGTGATTTTGTATTATCCTATCAGGAATTATGACTCTGGACATATATTGTATTTCAGTATTGATGTTTGATGGACCACTTGACATCTTATAAATCTTATATTGTAGTTTATTTCATATTTATGTGACAATGTGTTTGTTTGGTGTTGATGTTGCTTTAGAAGTTTAAAAAAATGAAAAAATGATTATTTTTGTATTTTTTAAAGTTTCCCGATATTGCCGATAATTTCAATTTTGGACCCCCGACGATAAATTCTGGATAATGATAAATGCAACATTGCTAAGAAACACCCAAAGGGGTTGGGTCCAATGGTGGAAACTGAGGAGTTTTTCACCGTTTAGCAAGGTTCAATTCTCGTGAGGGCCTAACATGAAGCCATGGGAGCACCTTGAGGTAGTGGTCGAACGTGTGGTTGGACCCAAAGATATTATATTAAATAATATTGTGACCCATGCACACATATGTGGATCAAAGCCCACCCCCACATCCTTCAATTTTCTAGTGGTTGCACCCAGAGATATTATATTAAATGATATTGTGACCTGTGCACACATAAGTGGATCAAATCCCACCCCCATGTCCTTCAATTTTTTCTTTCTGTCAATTCCCGCTAGCTCAATCAATTAAGGTGTGGATTTTGTTTGCTAGGTGACCCGAGTTCAATACCCTTACGGTGAGTTTAGTCGAGAGGAGACACCCAAAAATCCAACCATGTTAAGGGTTGGTGCGACCTAGGCCGGGTGCGATCCTCGGGTGATTTTGATGGCTTAGATGCCCCTAGGTTGTGGTTTCTTAACCAATGGTTAAAAATGTTGGCCCTACAGGTTACGGGCACATTTCTAACAAACAAACAAAAAAACATTGCTAAGAAACTACATAAGCTTTTTAGAGTCTTCGGGTGTGGGTAATCCTACATAGCCTCATTCCCATCTTGATTGACAATGTGACCCAAGTATTCTACCTCTAAAGCACCAAAGTGCATTTCGAATGCTTGAGGAACAATTAGTTTTATTGGAGTTGTAGGGATTTATCAACATGCTCCACATGGGCTTCCCAAGTTTTTTCTATAAATCAAGATATCATCCAAGAATACAAGCACAAAATCACATAGGAAGGGCCAAAAGAGCTTGTTTGTGAGGCTCTAAAATGTGGATGGGGTGTTGCAAAGTCCAAAGGACATCACTAGAAACTTGTAATGTCCTTCATGTGTGCGAAAGGTTGTCTTAGGAATATTCACCTTCATCCATATTAGGTTTTATCCTGAGCAAAGGTAAATTTTAGTGAAGAACTTGGCACCATGAAGCTCATCCAAGAAATAATCAATCACTAGGATGGGGAATTTGTCTTTGATGGTCAATTTATTGAGAGCATGGAAGTTACGACACATGCACCGAGTGCCTTCTTCCTTCAATAGCGTGACCATGAGTGAGAAGTAGGGGCCAGTACTAGGATGGATGACCCCTACCTTTAATAGTTCCTAAATATTTTTTCAATTTCATTCTTCTGTACAAAAGGGTGTTGATAAGGACGCACATTTGGCCACTTCCCACTCTCCAATGCATTTACTCTGGGGTGTTTTTTTAATCTAGTAATTATAAGTTGTTTACAAAACTTATGATTGCTGAGTTTTTTCACTCATTTCTCCAAAGCTGGAGTATTTGTATTAGTGTTTGGGCCTTAAGGCGATGTTTGAGCCTAGTGTCTAATGTATATTACTATACTAGTCATCAATTTTGAGTCACATGGAAATACACTAAGTCCCCCTTAGGCTTTTTTTAATGTTTTCAGATAATATAAAATTTCCCGCAAAACGGGATATCTTAATTGTAATAGATGAATAATTTAAAAAGTGGTACTAGGAGGCATCATATGCCTTAGGGGTATTCATTTTTCGTCTCGGAATACCCACTTTACCCATAGACCACCTTTCGAGAGAAAAATAATGGTTATTAATCATTAAAAAAATAATTTCTCTCGAAATTAGCCAAATAAAAGACAATTAAAAGGAAAAATCAGGATTCCTTAAAATAAAGAAACATGTCTCCCACATGTTCCTTTTGTCTTTAGTCTTAAAGAAAGTTGTTGGATCTTTCCTAAAATGAGAAATCACTTATCCTTGAGTCGACTTGAGTCTAGCCGTCGTTTCCATTTCCACTAAAGCACTTTTCTATTTGTTTCCATTTCCACTAAAGGCAAGTCGCATGAACCAACTCACACGCTTTTCTGGAATAAGAAACATCCACCGTTTGCTTTCACCACTCAACTTAACTCATCCTTTTTTCTTTTACCACTCACCATCCACCTAAACCTTTCCCATCTTTTTTCTTTCACAACTCGTCATTCACTCAAGGATGACTCGCCTTCTCATTTAGGAAACCCTAACCATTCACTTGGCTATTTAATAGAGGCGACCTACCTCTTGTATGTAGTTGGAGTTTTGGGAAGGCACGCTATCATTGTATTGTATCAATACTTTTGCTATTGAGATTGAATAAAAGGCTTTGGAGGTCTATGAAGGAGTGTTCCAATGTGTGAATGTCAATTGTTGATGGTGTTACATTCATGAGGTGATATTATTTGAGTTATTTGTATGTTGCTTTGTTAAATTTGGCTTAAGAAGAATATTGTTATTCCATAGGGTTGAATGTAATGTCCCCATCTGCCTAATCTCTCTAAGAGAGAATTCCGCTAGCCTAATTGAGTTCCCGTGGGATAGGGCGGAAAATAATCAAGGGAACATTATCCCACATTCATAAGAGAAGGAAAGGAAAGCTCAAGTTAGAAGTATAAAAAAGGGGATAGGAGGAGTCTATTATCATTCTTGCATTTTGCTCATTTTGAGAAAAACTTTTGGAGAGCTCTTGAAGAAGAGACTAGGGTTTTTAGAAACCCTCATTTGGTTACCGGTTTCAGTGTTTCAACGATACACCCTAGCTAGTCATTTCGGTGGGAAGAAATCACTCAGATTTCTTCATGGTGCTTCAACGTGGATGAATCTATCTTCTGTTACAGCCAAGTTTTCTCCTTGTGTTTGAGCTTTGGCTTGGACGGCAGAAATCTAAAGTTGTGGCTGAGTTTGCCTTGGAAGGACCACGATTTCTGGTATTGCAGCATATTACTGTGGGACGAATTCCTGAAGCAGGGGCGAGTTGGCATAAGCTGGGCGCAGTTTCTCTTGTAAAAAAGGGCCACAATACCCTTGGCTGAGCGTATTATTCTTCCTAGGAGTCGATCTGTCCACCTTGGCTCGATTCATCTATTATTTGGCTGATAATTATTGAGTGGAGAGGTGCCAACTGCTGAAGGTTAAATTTTGGAGGGCCATTCCTCATTCTTGAACCACATACTTATTCGATGGGGTCGATTTGACTGTGCAAAGGGCATCCTATCTCCGTTGGGCAAATTGCTAGTGATTGGGATCAATTTACATGCTGCTGGGCTATCCGTCTTCCTTAAATTCCTTGCTGCTGTATTCTCTCGTCAACAGGCTGGACCCATTCCTTCATCACTGCATATACTCATACGCAGGCAACATACATTATCGGAACAGGTCAGAAAATTTGTTATTTGATGTGTAGAATGGGAAAGACTATGTAATGTATTTTCCCATGAATATAGTGCTCTTAAATAGAGAGAAATAGACAGCCAGATTTATCCTTATTTTGCTATGCGGTTCCATATTTATTGCTAAAATCATTGCTAGTATTTTATTTGTCAAATACTCTTAATAAATGGGTTCAAATGGTTCATGAGGAAAACCCAACATATCAGCAATATATACATATTACTATGACAGCCACTGTTAACACATTGATTATCAGTAAATCAAGGAAAGTCTAAAAATCTTCAGTTATATTATTACAGTGGAAAACCCATTATATTTAGACAGCAGTATAGTGGGAGTTTCACAGAAAAAGAAAAAACACTTACAGCCTAAGTGTTTGACGAAAATCAGCACTCAGAAAAACCTCAGTCTTGCTACAACAGTGAGAAGATAGTGTCCCAACAGCATGTGGGATATTACATTGAATTTGTCAGCTTGGTTGCATGTCCAAATTCTACAATTCATTTGCTTGAGAATCTCTTTCATTTCATAAAGGTTTTGGTTGACTAATATGTTTTGCATGAGATCTCTTGTAAGTGTTTCCAAATATTTAACAAGTTGATGCAAGTATTCTTGGATTAAAACATCTCATTTTGCTTGGAGATGTGGATGGGTTTGGTTACACTTTCCGCAAGCTCCAAGATCTAAAAAGCAACATAGTTCCTCTTCACTGTTTCTAAGACTCCATTGCCCAAGTCCTCTTTCTCAACGAATTGTATCTTTCTCTCTTACTCAAAAAAAAAAATCTTTAAAATTTATTTTCCTTTCGTTACTAGCTTGCATGCAAGGAAGTATTTGATTCATTAAAGACAAATTCAATCCTAAATCTGTTGCATGCATGTGTTAAGATTAGATCTGAAGCTTAATTGAAAGAATATCATCTTTTATCTAGATCTAGTCCATTTTGCCTTGTTTTAGCTATTATTTCACAGTAGGATCTTGAGGCTAATAATAGGCAAATTTGTTTGAGCTTTCAAATCATTTATTCAGCAATTATAGAGTGCTTTACTTGCTGATTTTAAATCAGCCCAAAAGATCCTAAGGAGGCTAGYTTTCTAACTCTCACTCCTTAGTTACTTTGCTTGCTTTAACCTAGATTTACTTAGTTATTTTCTGCATATTTTTTGAGTTGACCAAAGACACTTCCCAAAGTGTTTTTAGCCACCATCTTTCAAGCTAATAACTTGTTGTTTTCACGCAGAAGTAACAGGTACAAGGGGAGGCTCCGACCAAGTTTCTAGGATTAAACCTTTTTCAAAAGCCCCCAGAGTTGTCGGGAACCTCTTAGATCATTTTTTGACTTAAAAAAACATTGGAAGCCTTGGTCTTGCACTTTAAAAGATCAAGAGCATCCAAAAAAGAAAGTAGTGTAGAAGTTGAATAAGTTTGCGAGCCACAAAGCTCATGTTTTCTTTGTTTCCCCCACCCGAAGGGGAAATAGGTGTTGGTGTCTTCTTTTGGCTTCGGGGTTGTTTCCCATTTTGTTCACTTAGCATTTTCAGTTATACTTGCATAAAAAGATAAAAAGAACTCACATCATTAAATTTAAACTCTAAAAAATCAAACACAACAATCTTAGAATAGTTTTGTTTTGTAGAATACTAATTGCTAGACTAGTTCCTTTTTGCAATTATTTGGAATAAACCTCAGTTACTCAACCACATATGCAAACTCGTTGCTACTTTCAAGTGGTATTCGGTGACCCAGAAACGGACATGAGTAACGCATGTTAGTTTTAATTAGGAAAATATATCTTATTGTGCTAATGCTAAGTTGCAGGAAACGCCCCCCCCCCCGTTTCGGGCAGGAAACCGGTACGGTACGGCCAGGAAACGCCCCCAACTGTACCGTACGACGTTTCCCGATTTGGAAACGCCATACGGTACGGCCGACGGCGTTTCCTGGCCGTACCGGCCCGTACGACCAATGTTTCGGGCGTCTTTGAGGCAAAATAAGAAAAAAAAAAGGGGGCCATGGGGCCCCCAAACAGTCAAATATATTTTTTTTTGCATTTTCTATGTTTTTCTTGCATCATTATTGCATTTTTTTTGCATCATTATGTTTTTCTTGCAATATAATGTCTTATTTTAAAAAAAACTATATATCCATATATATATTTTTTATTTTTTTATATACAGAGTTTCCTCGGACGTTTCCATTTTTGGGGGGCCTGTTTCATACTATCCTGGTTTCGGAAACTTGGAAACATTTCCCCGTTTCGTGCAACTTAGTGCTAATGTCTAAGACCTCTACCCTGGGTGGAGTGTGTTAAGTCGGGAGGAAACTTTGAGATCTAGGTTCTCTCCCCGTTGGACCTACGGCACACCCAGTCGGAAAGTCTATAAGAACCCAAGATTAGCAAGTAAGATAAGCCACATAAACACTTTTGCACACAAAGAGTGGGGACCCCAACTTTAATCCCCACTTCACTTTTATCCCAGACTAATATATTGTTCTTCCACAAATAATAAAATACTCAAGATAAAATAAACGTGACATATTCAAAACATCACATTTACTTTTCTTGCACTGGTCTTTACTTTCATCTATCTAACTGGATTATTTTACTTCAAAGCATTTACTATTCAAATCATCTATATTTGGAGTATGTTATAAATGTGAATGACTCTTGTATTGACAGGGCGTATCCTTTAATTACATTTGAGTCATATGTTGTTGTTATAAATCTTGTTTCATCATATTATCTCATAGAAGTTGCTTTTATCATTCTTAGATTAAAAGCCTTAGATTATTTTCTTAGGGACTACCCCCCTTGGCTTCGCTAGGAGTTGGCCTAGACGGAGAAGTTGAGAGTAGAGGTGATAGTATCTCAACTTGAAACTTACCCCCAAGGTTGCACCCAGTGGATTAAGATTTCTCCACGCTAACCCGAGGTGCAAATTAGGCGGCAACAGGAGGTATGTGACCAAGATTGGGAGGAAAGAGAAGAACATTGGTGGCAACTGCTGTGGAATTACAACAAGTGCAAAGTAAATTTTACAAGGTCATACACGAGGGTTAAGGCCCATTTTCTTTGGTTGGAAGGTGCTAATGGAGTTCACCATTGCAAAAGTATCAACCGAGAGGATGTGGATGAGTTTCAAGCAGAGCAAGATGATGGAGATTTGGCCAAGGAAGAAAGGAGGAGTGGCCGGCAAAAACCTATCTCAAAAAGAACAAATGAAGTTCCCTTAATTGTTGAACAAATCCACAAGAGACAAAACTTTGGAACCTTGGCCAAAATGTTTGACATGGGAGTAAGGGATGAGTTGGACAACAGAGTTGCAAGAGCTATATATGCATGTGGAATACCCTTCAAAGTAGTGCATTCTCCATATTGGCAAGACATGCTTAGCACATTGAATGATGCCCCAAAGGGTTATGTAGGGCCAAACTTTGAGTAAGTGCGCACTATTCTTCTGCGGAAGGAAAAATTGATGGTGGAGAAATTATTGGAACCGGTTCATTCTTGTTGGAGTGGCAATGGTGTCTCTATTATCTCTGATGGTTGGACTAATACAACCAATAGGCCATCGGTAAACATTATTGTAATGTCTCCTTCAGGCCCATACTTCTTGAGGGCAATAGATGCTTCTAGGGAGGAGAAGAACGTTAATTGGATTGCTGGAAAAATTGCAGAAGCAATTGAGGTCGTGGGCCCTTCAAATGTTGTGCAAATCATCACAGATAATGCACGTTCATGCAAAGCAACTGGGGCAATTATTGAGGGATTGTATGAAAATGTCTTTTGGACACCCTGTGTTGTGCAGAGTTTAAATATTGCTTTTAAATCCATTGTTGGAGAAGTTGAATGGATGAAAAAACTATGTGAAGAAGCAAGGGAAGTTCAGATTTTTATCACTAACCATCAACATGCACAAGCCATATATAAGGAATTTGCCAGACTCCAACTTTTGAAGGTTGGAGAATCCAAATTTGCATCACATTATATTATGATCAAGCAGTTAGTAGACATGAGGGAAGCTTTGTCCTCCATGGTTGTTAATCCACGGTGGCAAACATGGAAACAAAGCAACACTAAAAAAGCAATCCGAGTGAGAAGTACCATTTTTTATGAGGCTTGGTGGGCTCAAGTTGAGTTATTTGTTTCCATAATGGAGCCACTTGTTGATTTGTTGAAACCTTGTGATTTGGATATGCCTATGTTAGGTGACATCTATGAGGGAACTGACTTTATGTTGGAAAGAATTCAAGAACTTCTTGAAGAGAATGTAATGTCCCCACTTTGGGACATCATCACAGTGCAGAGGGGCCAGATGGGTGTTATAGCGAGTACAAGGGTTATTGAGAGGCATTGTGAGGTCCAGCTTGCATTTCTCATCATATCTCATCATTATGAGCCATTCCGCACAGGTTGGCTTTGGTTTTGTTGCATTCCGATGATTTCCATGATTTTGACTATTTTGAGCTATAAGTCAATTAAATTCACTGAAGAGGTCATTTTGGGCACATTACTTGGAGGAACTTCTCAGTGTAATAGCTCATTGGAATCGGAAGAAGCAACACTACAGGATGGGATGGCTAGAAGTGACTTTCAGTGGCCAAGGAAGCCACAAGGAGAGATATGGCGCTTTTCAGAGGTAAAAAGGTTAATTAATTAATTAAAGTGATTTAATTAATTAATTAAATATTAATAAAATGAAAGTCACTTTGGAGGGACAAGTGGAGCCAAAAAGTATAAAGGAAAGGCAAGGGCCTCTACTCATCATTCATGTATGATCATCTTTTGATATATGGCTTTTAGCTAGTGAGCCCAACAATGGGGTTTTTGAGGGTTTTGACTTAACAAACCCTAGAGAACGATTTGGTGGTGAAAGATTCCACCTAGCTTATCCCAAGCTTGGTCTCGGAGATGCAATACTCTCCCACACCATTCTAGTTCCAGATCTACTTAGTTGCAGGAGGATTCTACATCAGTTGCAGGGGCAGAGAAAGAGAGGGCGCACCAGCTAGGGTTTCCAGCAAGAGGGGCGCACCATCCATTGAGGGAGGATTCGTCCTAGCTGAGGAGAAGTGATTTTGGGAATTCCAGGTATTGGGTTTTCCTTGCAGGTGTCTTAGCATCATTCTTGGTGGGTTTTCAGAGGCTTTTAGTGGAGGATTGATTTGTATTGAGAGTGGGACGATTTTCCCAAGAGGAGGGCGCACCATTATTTGGAGGGTAGCTAGATCTAAGGATCTAGCAGGTATTTGGCCTAGTTGAGCACTTGGGTATTCATTGTCGTGCCTCGATCTATCATTCTAGTGGATTGGTGGAGTTGTTGGAGGTCTCTAGGAAAGAGGCCAAATTATTAGGGTTTCATTCATCCAGTGGGGCGCACCATACATTGGAGGAGGTTCAGATCCAGAGGGATTGAGAGGGATCTTGGAGATTCGGGCACTTGGGTTGTTCTTTCCATCACCCGATCTACTGTTTGGCATCTTTCTTGAGGTGATTGGACATCTTTGGCAACAGGGCCGAATTGTTGAGGAGATTCGGCATTCTAGCAGGACGTGGCATCTTCCAGTGGGGGTTTGGCACTTCATACGGCCCAGATCTACTTGGCATTGGTCTTCATCTCTTATCTAGCCTTTGGAGGCTTATTTTGTATTGTCGGGATCTTTTTGTAGCAGCTTCTATTGTCTATCTTCTTAACCATCTGTTAAGCAATCCAGATCGGCATCTTCATTGTAGCAGGTTCCTCTATTTTACGAATAAAAGAAGATTTGAGATGTTTTGGCTTGTCTATCATATTGCATATGGTTGAGGTATGTTCCATGGTTATATCTTCTTGTTTTTTGTTGCAACACATATATAAACACATCAATAAACCCTAAGCCCGAAATCAAGAGGCCATTCTGCAAGTAACACATGTAAACAAGTAGATCATCCAAGTGTTTGACGAAATACCACAACCAGAAAAAGATTTTAAAGACACCAAAACCGTGATGATCCTGGCATAATGGCTTGGGATCATTACAGTGGTATCAGAGCTTAGACTCCTGCCAGCCTGAGGGATCTTCCATAAGGAAAGATGGGGTCTATAGATTTTGTTAGAGAAGCGATGAGTTGTGAAAGGGAATATCATGCACTTTGTGAGAGACTTGGGCCTCTAATAACACTCCAAAAGTTTATATCCGTGAAAAACCCCAGTTGGAGCGAAGATGAGGTGACCTATTGGACCAGCATAGTAGAGGGAAACAGAGCCAGAGCAGCTAGATGGAGGGAAGCACAGAGAAACCCCACACCCATTAGGAGCACGCAACTTTGCTACAATTGCAAGGTGCCTTGGGAACCAGATCATAGGTGTAGGTGTAAGGGTAAGAAGCATATCATTGAGGTGCACTATGACAGTGATGATGAGGATTTGGAGCAATCCGATGATGATAGTGACTCTTGCACAGAGGCTAGTGATAGTGACTCTTGCACAAAGGCTGATGATTCTAGCACGCTTGAGGAGGAGGATGACCCTTGTATAGTGGATAGATAGTCGGGAGGACCAGATGATAGTACCAGTACTTCAACAGGCATATCACATGGTGTTGATGAACTTACGCCCCAGCAAAGTGGTGACACTAGTGAGGACTCACACGTGTTAGCACCTACAGATGACCAACCTCCTATGGTGGTCGTGACACATTTGTCGTCTTTTCAAACATCCATGATAGCCACATCATAGGAGGATACCAGTGGCATGTCAGATATGATGGAGGAGCCTTGTGTGAGGGACGCACACCCTGGACGCATAGATCCACAGATCCAGGAGGAGACACAGGATGTGCAGGTAGTTGATCCTACACTTACAGATCAGCATGAGGAGATTGAGTCACATCTTTTAGAGACTCCATTAGTTGAGCAGATTGTGGACACTAATAGGGTGATGGAGCACTTACTTCCAGGATCGGCTTGATGAGGATGCACTCTTTAGCAGTCAAGATGACCATAGCACATGTTTGGATACATCTACATGGGATCCAGGTGCAGATGATAGTAGCAGGGTGAGTGCACAGGAGGATATGACTTCTCATACAAGATACAATGTGATGCGGAGGGAGATAGCACCTATTGATGGGGTGCAGTGGCAAACAGGAGGACCCAAAAACACAGTCGACGGTGGGCAGTTCAGCACGTTATCTTATGTAAAGAGTGTTTTTGGGGACTCCGGAGTGGACACTAGTAGGAGTGACAGCAGCAGTGAGGGATATGAGGTGGCACCTCAGCATGACCATGATCAGGAGCCACACCACTTAGCAGCACAGTTGAGAGTCAGTGAGGCTATGATGATGGTAGCCACCAGGCGCAGTGATGACATGCATGCGTTGATGGCAAATTTTTGCTGGAGAGCGTCAGTGGCACATGGTAGTTCAGATGAGGGAATTACCATGGATGATTTTCATACTCTCAGGGAGAGAGTATCTGTGATGAGGATCGACTACCAGCAGTTGTTGACTGACATGGACTACTTACTGAGGATGGGTGAGATGTATCATGAGGCTCTAAGGGAGCAGGAGTTGGAGATCGACCGACTCACTCAGGAGTTGGAGAGCACTCGAGGATTCTTGAGAGGCACACAGACAGCCCTTCAAGAATCAGAGTCTATATCATATGAGTCTCTTGAGGAGATTCATCAGAGATCCACTTCATCTATCTTAGTGGACACTCAGATGTATCAGTCAGTCACGTTGATAGAGGATGTTGGTGATCTAGCAGAGGAGCACCAGTTGATGGAGGACACTTCCACTTGTGTGCTGAGAGCGGTTGACCTCCATGTAGAGGTTGATCCAGCAGTATGCCCAGGATCTATGATGCAGCATGAGTCTACGGGAGACGACATGAGTATGCCAGAGCATACAATGATGAGGGATAGCTCACAGGTACATGTTGAGATGTATGGTGGTATTCAGAGGGGTGTACTGCCTTACAGGGAGGAGACACACTTAGGGGAGCATGTAGATGCCACTCTTTGGCAACAGCACTTAGTTATGAGACCTCACCTTCACCATTACAGTAGTGGCATGAGAGAGGAGAGATGGAGATTAGTTTACCAACAGTTAGGGGAGTTACTTCTGGTTGTACCTGATGATTGGGGTTTTGTGATGGCTACAGGCGAGCAATTATCAGGGGTACAAGTAGACGTGCTCTTGATCGATTCCTTGGGATTGAACGAGGCAGGCAGTATTTTTCACCCCTACAGTCAACTATAGATGTCTCTGTTACCCTTTCCCGACACTTTTATCATGGACAACAACATGAGGAGAGATAAACAGCAGCGGAGGGCATGGAGAGTGCGTGGGCCGAGACAACCTGACAGGAGTACTTTTACAGCATCCAGCCGGATAACGATGGATCGTCATAGGCAGCCAGTTGAGACTTGGTGTGTGATGGTGAGCATCATAGACCAGGTGACGACAGATGAGCACAGAGGGCTTCCAACAGTGATCAGTCTGACACAGGAGCAGCTAGCGGAGACTAGAAGTGATAAACTTCCAAGTTTTCCATGGGATCCGGGAGTTCACTTGGTTAGCAAGATGTTTCACTACATGACGACCCAGGTTGCGCCAGAGAGTCGCCACACACTCCACCTTGGGTTGGTTTGGAGTGGGCCTACAGGTACTTGTCCTATGGGGCGAGACCTTTTCTCCCTCTTGATCATCATGATCGGGCATGGAGATGTTTGGACAGGTACTTCTTCTACAGAGATGTCTTTACTGATACAGTTTCTGGACAGCAGGTCCAACGGTCACAAGTATTTCAATTGGAGGACCCAAGAGAGGAGGATTCAGGATGTATGCAGGGGGCAGGCAGTCATGGTCAGAGTAGTGCAGGGCCAGCAGGGTGATCTTCGACTGAGGTTAGCATGGGACCCAAGTATTGCAGGATTGGGCATTTCACTGACTGACAGGGGAGAGTGGACCATTGCAGGGGAAATTTATTCTAACTTTCCATTGAGCTTCAATGTTGAGAGGAGTGCATCATTGGTGGGTGTCGCACGGAGGTCTTGTAGCACCTCATTCGGGCATCAGCATGAGCAATGGTTGAAGGCCGTATGGATCTTAGTAGAGACTTGGAGGATGGATTCATTCTGAGATGAGGCCAGGTGTCATATGCAGGAGACTCCCGGAATTGGTATATTTCAGGGTTATACTTCCCAGGGGCTAGCAGTTCATGACTTGACATGGGACCCAAGGAGCAGAGTGTATGAGTGTTCATCCTTAGATGGGTTCTACTGTGTATCCCACAGGTGGACATGGGATCTTGGTACTTTATTTGAGTGGATTTGGTTATTGCTTGAGGACAAGCAATTTTCTAGCAGGGAGGACTGTAATGTCCCCACTTTGGGACATCATCACAGTGCAGAGGTTTATGATGACCAAAGTAGCCAGATGGGTGTTATACCGAGTACAAGGGTTATTGAGAGGCATTGTGAGGTCCAGCTTGCATTTCTCATCATATCTCATCATTATGAGCCATTCCGCACAGGTTGGCTTTGGTTCCATTGCATTTCGATGATTTCCATGATTTTGACTATTTTGAGCTATAAGTCAATTAAATTCACTGAAGAGGTCATTTTGGGCACATTACTTGGAGGAACCTCTTAGTGTAATAGCTCATTGGAATTGGGAGAAGCAACACTACAGGATGGGATGGCTAGAAGTGACTTTCAGTGGCCAGGGAAGCCATAAGGAGAGATATGGCGCTTTTCAATGGTAAAAAGGTTAATTAATTAATTAAAGTGATTTAATTAATTAATTAAATATTAATAAAATGAAAGTCACTTTGGAGGGACAAGTGGAGCCAAAAAGTATAAAGAAAAGGCAAGGGCCTCTACTCATCATTCATGTATGATCATCTTTTGATATATGGCTTTTAGCTAGTGAGCCCAACATTGGGGGTTTTGACTTAACAAACCCTAGAGGACGATTCGGTCGTGAAAGATTCCACCTAGCTTGTCCCAAGCTTGGTCTCGGAGATGCAATACTCTCCCACACCATTCTAGTTCCAGATCTACTCAGTTGCAGGAGGATTCTACATTAG
>JASDQU010189699.1:30452-40526 GCA_032191745.1 Picea mariana | reverse complement strand
AGCTCGGCCTTTCGACCGCCATGGTATTGTTTGATGTGATCTGCACCCCAGCTGGAGACGTAATTGTTGTGGAAAGGCACGCTCACCGGCTTCCTGGGCGAGGAAGCCATTGCAGCAGAATGAAGTAGGAGAATGAAACACAGACCCAGAAACTGGGCTGTCTTCATCGCTTCCATCGCTTCCGCCTACACGAATGGCGTCCAAAATTGAATATGTGCAGAGTATGGAAGGGTAGACTGCACAACCCACAAACACCGTGGGTTTGGAATTGTAGGCATTGGGGTTTTATAGAAGAGGAGAGCGCGTTAGAGGTGGGTGACAGGTGGTTTCTGTTGTCACAGTACTTTCAGGCCCATTTCTCAAGATCTACATGTGCAGGGTAGTGGATGACATTAAATAATTATCTCGCTTTTGGAATGAAGGGAGTGGATGACATTCAAGAGTCACCTCCATTTTGACTTTGTTGCCATATTTCAATAAAGGGCATGCACGGAGGCCATGTAAGACATACCAACGCCCCACCTGGGCACAGCTTTCTGACAGCAGTGTATTGCATTGTGATCTGATAAATTCTCATTTGTTCCTTTGTTTAATCGACTTTAATCATTAATATATAGCGTTGGACACATTGTTTAGTTTCAGGTCAAAATTATATGTGGGCAACCTTAACGCTAGCTTCTCGGTTACATAAGTTTTCGGAGATTTAGAAATCGTCATAGACAAGCTAAACAACTAAAGAAACTAACTTGAATGTTATTTCTGGGGAAGATTAAGAGATCTTAAAAAAAAAATTCCAATACAATCTTTTTTTCACATATCTACAAAGAAAGCAATAAGGAGATGTACAAAGAAAGCAATAAGGAGATGGATCGTCTTTTCAAGTTGGTCTTACAAAAGCAAGAAGGGAAAATTAGGTAGATGGAAATGAAGGGCCCACCATGTACTTAAGTCTTTTCTAGTTTTTAATAGGGAAAGTTTGTGTTTATTTTTTTTGATCTTCTTTATTCATGAAGTAGCTTCAGCGGTTGTGCCTTCACAGATCTTAGATATTATGGGGTATGAATTTTTGTGGGTATGGGTTTTTCTTGTGATGACAATTTTTATGTTTTTGAGGCTAAAAGCCTCCTCTCAAAACAGCCTAGGTTGCTCGACAAATATTAGTTTTCTTACTTTTGAGATGTTTTGAAAACAGTTAAGAAATTTTTGCTAGAAAAAAGATCAAAATTACACAATTCATTGTTTAGTTTAGTTTTGAGCAAGTTTTATAATTCATTTTTTAGTTTAGTTTTGAGCAAATTTTATAATTCATTTAATGTCTATGACTACCTTTACAAGAGGCAAAAGTGAGATTAATGGTTATACTTCTACCAATGTATATCCATGGAAAATTATTGTATAGTAATTCAATATGGAATCAACACAATTAATATCACTTACCAATTACCAAGTTCACAATTGATGATGCACTCTAAATGTGTTATGAACATAATTCAAAATAATTGGAATCCAAAAGAATCATTTTGAATGGATAGAATTGCATAGGGATATTAAGGATGTTTAATCCAGTTATACAATAAAAACAACAATTTCATCAATCCAATTGCAATTTTGACAAAGATTGTGGCCAAATTGCGTGATGACAAACCTAATGATTAGCATATGCACAATGTATTATACTACTATCCCAAGGTTATTGATGTATAATACCACTTCTAAATTTAAAATGACTTTTATACTAGAGTTTCAAGTCTTGATTTCTAAAATGTAGACATTAATAGGTCATGTGAAAAATAGAGATGATCCTTATTTTTATTTTTATATTTATGTTAATTTCAAAATATATATAATCATACCAATTTTTTTAACTTTTTAAATCATCAAAACTATGAAGATTTTATTTTTATTTTTATATTTATGTTAATTTCAAAATATGTATAATCATACCAATTTTTCTAATTTTTTAACTCATCAAAACTATGAAAATTTTATACAAAAAAAATATTAAAATAAATCAATTAATTTTAAAAAATCTAAATAAACAAAATAAAACTTACAATTATCTTTCAAATATCAAAATACAAGAATATTATAAAATAAAAGACAAAAAAATACACCATCAATTAAAAAAATAAAAATGATAATTGAGATTAGCATATATAATTTTTTAATTAATTTAAAATAATAAATAAATTATAATTTTGTTTTAATCATTAATTTAAAATAATAAATAAATTATAATTTTGTTTAAAAGTTTATTAATTTAAATTATTCATGCTTAGTTGATTGCAAGAGCTTCTTCAACAAAACATCGATAGAAGTCACAATTAAGTGTAACCTTGTGCTCAAAAGCATCGACAGAAGTCACATGTAACAGTGACCTTTTGCACGGAAGGATAGTGACAGTGTGCACAGTTGCAACAATAAGGTATGTAGTTGCTTATTTATTTATATATATATATATATATATATATATATATATATATATATATATTTATTTATTTATTTATTTATTTTCACCAGAGAAATGTGTATGTAGTTACTTTATTTATTTATATATATATATAGAAACCATTAAATTCATTGAATATAGTTTTTTGTTAATATCTTTTTTGTTATTAAAAAATTAATTAATAGTTTTCTGTTAACAATTTTTTGTTATTAAAAAATTAATTAAATTTGTTTTAGTCCTATACTATAAAACATAATTATAACTAACAACCATCAATTAATAACAATGAACATAATCAAATGTCAAAACAAGCCCTTATGTGATGGAGACGATCACCGAAAAATGAAAACGACGTTTGGTGTGAATGATAATATGTACAACACGTCATGTCACTTTCTAGGGTAGAAAACGTGTGTTATTTTGCCTTGGATGGGACAATCACATGATAAAAAGTATCATGAAGGCACATGACCATCACATCAAATCACATTCATGTCAAAAGCTCACTTCCTTTGTTATGTGCACCAACTTATAATTTGGCCCATTCTTATGTTGCATAGGAAAAGTTAATGTTTTCCACTCATATATATAATATTTAAGTATACATTGAATTATTATTATTTTAATATTTCATTTTTATAGAGTGTTAAAGGTAGAATTTGGTTGGTTTAATTTTCTCCACTAAGGTATAATATCTAGAAAGGTTACCGGATCCATTTTCATTGAGTCATATAGTTGTTGCTGCTAATGGTTAATATCAAGGAAGAATGGGGAATTCATCATCTTGTTCACTCTACCTACTTAATAATGAGTCATATAAGGTTAGCAATAGTTCTTGTTGTTGATGGTTAATATTAAGGAAGAATGGGGGAATCCATGGGATACCATTTTGTTCACTTTACCTACTTAATAATGAGGCATATAAGATTAGTAATAGTTGTTGTTGTTGATGGTTAATATCAAGGAAGAATGGGGAATTCATGGGATACCATCTTGTTCATTTTACCTACTCAATACATAACATAAGATGGTGAGAGGAATTTATTTCTAAAAAAATAAATTATTTTGATATTAAAGTAGATGGATTAGAGGAATTTATTTATCTTAAAAAAATATCTCATTTTGATACTGTGGTACATGGTTTGATATTATAAAATTTTAATATAATAATAATAACACCCAAAACCAAAACTAAAGTGTGAAGGCTCCACATACTAAAGGAAGTGTCGGATGCATCTTTTAAAAGCTTCATTTGGATAATCTTATGAAAGTGGATTGTTCACTTGAAACATTGGGATGTTTTTAAATTTCAACATAGTTTGTTTTTAGAAAATCTCATTACAATAAATGCTACTTTCTTTTTTAGGAATAAAAACTCCATAAATTATATTATCAAAAGGAAAATTTAGATAAATAATCATCTTTTTTGAGGTGTGGTTTTCAATCTATGACCTCTATAGACTCAACTCTAGGGTTTGATATTCATTTGTTGACCCCTTTCATCGAGTCTAGATAACTAATTACAACTATGATTAGTCAATGACGACCATGTATTAACATGATTATTGTACTATTTCTAAAGATAGACATTGTATTGATGCATCATCCAAAATGGATCTTCATAAGTACCATATGAATTTATTGATGCTCTAAATGGTGAAGATTAAAATCTAAGACATTCAAAGATGGTGTTGATTTTGTCAAATTTGGTTCATCAACTTTCGACACCCTAAACAACTATGTTTGGCCCTAGTGCTCGATGAGGGTTGCAATAGGATTTCCTCATCCAAGGTTGAAATTGTTCTTCTTGTTGAAATCTTTCCAAAGTTCTACTATGCACCAAAAATAGAGTTTACATACCAATGTTATGGCCTTGACAAGGTAACAGTCCAAATGTCCCCCACATGTCCAAGTGTCAACCATGTCATTGCACCATAATCTAAATATGGGGAGTTAGTAATGTGGGGGAATCCACTAGAGACTTATAAAATCATCACGGAGGTTCTAGGAGGGTGTAAAAATCCTAAACCCAACCATAATTCTAGCTATCAAAAATCTAGTAAATGAAGGGGGAGATATGACTTTTTCACTAGCCACCGTCTCGTACTCTCATTAAAAGCTAACCCCCTTTGGTCCAAGAACCAACTTGGGACCAAAAGTATGTAATGAATGCCCTATCATCATTCTTCCATCTTAAAAGATAGCACACCCCAAAGAAAATTTCTAAATTGACAAAGATTTATGTAAATAATACCTTATAAATCACCTTTGTCTCATAATCTCTATGTATGTAGAATTATTTTATAACACACACCTAACACATATACCCAAGACCCATATGAGACTTATTAGAAGCTCCATGATATACACAAGACACATATGATGAGACTTATTAGAAGTTCTGTCATAGATTGATTAAATACTCTTATGAGAAGTTCCATCATAGATTGATATTTCTTATAAAAACCCATCATCTATTTTAATGGAGATTATGTCTTTGTATTTTCTTTAGTATGGATGGATATTATATCTCTAATATAACTTGAAAGGCTTTTTATGATCAAAATTATGTTAAATTTTGATATTCTTTTAAATTATTATAAATTTTAATTTTGATATTATGTTAAATTTTGATTTTTTTTTAAATTATTATAAATTTTAATTTTGATATTTTCTTATTGGAGATGATGGTGATTATTTTTAGTGTTACTTAAATTTGATAATCAACTAATTTTTTTTTTTCATCGGGAAAATTGCACTTTATATTAGATATATAAATGAGTACACTTTACAACATCTTAGAACATGGATTGACTTGGCACACCCACCTCTAATTCTATTCAACTAACTTAAATACCTTTCAACATGAGTAAAAAAATACTTTGATAATCAATAACTTAAATATCTTTAATACCTCTTAACTTAAATATCTTTAATACCTCTTAACATAACATAAAGATAAGTATTAAAAAGATTAAAACAATACTTTTTTAGCATTAAAAAAAGATGAAGATTAAAAAAATTTACTCAAGTTAATATTTTTATTTATTTTAACTTTATCTATTATTTATATTAAAAAAAAAACATAATTAATAAATACACATTTAAATATAATAACTTCATTCTCAATTATGATATATTTACTTGAATTGTGATTATTTAACTAAGTGGGTTTAATGGTTAAGAACATGTGTTTCCTCTTAAAAAATCACAAGTTCAAATCCAGAAGGGGTAAGGTATGTATACCAATTTGATGTAGATTATTATTATTATTTACTTGAATTGTGACAATTTTGAAAACAAAATTTAATTAACTCTATCAAACTTTGATCGCGATGTTTTCTTTAATACCTAGTTTAAAAGTTAATTTTTCTAGATATATATTTTAGACATTTTTAATAATTTTACTTGAAATTTAATTAAAAAAATTTCAACACACCTCAAAAAAATTGAGAAATTTCTAAATTAACAAATAATACCTTATAAATCACTTTTATGTTAAAATCTCTATATTTGTAGAATTATTTTATAATACACCTAACACATATACCCAAGAGCCATATGAAACTTATTAAAAGCTCCATCATATACCCAATACTTATTAGAAGTTCTGTCATAAATTGATCAAATACTCTTATGAGAAGTTCCATCATAGATTGATATTTCTTATAAGAACCCATCATCTATTTTAATGGAGATCATGTCTTTGTATTTTCTTTAGTATCGATGGATATTATATCTCTAATATCACTTGAAAGGCTTTTGATGATCCAAATTATGTTAAATTTTGATATTCTTTTAAATTATTTAAATTTATTTTTGATATTATATTAAATTTTGACTTTTTTAAAAATTATTATAATTTTTAATTTTGATATATTTTTGTTAATGATGGCTATTATAATTATATCTTTAATGCTATTTAAATTTGATAATCAATTAACTTAAATACTTCTCTCAACTAACTTAAATACCTCTCAACATCATTAAAAAATACTTTGATAATTAATAACTTAAATATTTTTAATACCTCTTAACTTAGATATCTTTAATACCTCTTACATAAAGATAAGGATTAAAAAGATTAAAACAATACCTTTTTAGCATTAAAACGATGAAGATTAAAATTGTTTACTTTCGGTTAATATTTTTATTTATTTTAACTTTATATATTATTTATATAAAAAAATATTTATAATTAATAAATACACACTTAAAATATAATAACTTCATTCTCAATTATGATATATTTACTTGAATTGTGACGAATTTGGAAACAAAATTTAATTAATTCTTATCATAGTATTTTTAGAGCAATTTGCTTTTAGCTAAATATGTTTTCTTTTTAGTTTAATGCAACATATGAATTTTATGAAACTTTGATTGGGATTTTTTCTTTAAAGCCTAGTTTAAAAGTTCGTTTTTCTAGGTATATATTTTATACATTTTTAATAATTTTATTTGAAATTTGGTTAAAAATTATTGGAACTCAGAATCACTATATGGAGGAGATCTTTTGTCTTACAACAGGGGGTCTCATACACCAATTTGTCCCATAACAAGGGGTCACATACACCAATTTGTTAGTATATGGCTTGGTTGTGACCTTAAAATTAGATTATTATTATTACTAGTATACCCTTGAAGCAGGGGAAAGGAAACCATTGAGAGAACATTATATAATAATTTGTTTATAAGGGTAGTATTTCATGAGCAACATTATAATGGCATATTAATCGTTTGCATGCATAAAGGAGAAAATAAATAGTGAACATGTGCAAATTATTTAGGTAAAAATATGATTGATGGGTATTTGTTAGCAAGTGTTTGACACTATTATTATTAGCATCAATAAGTGCTACTAAATATAGAAGAATGGACCAAGTCTCACATTCCATGTATAGAAGTATGATTAGAACACAAAAGAATCTAGAATTTAAGTGATAAAGAACATAAGTGTGCCTCTTCTCTTTTTAGTAGTGAGACATAAACAATATCCTTCATTTTTTCATAGCATTTGAAGGAAAGTGATGGTACTATTTGCATTCCTTCTATAGTAGTAGTGTGTAACATTGCCGTGAAGGTCAAGTCTTGACGTTCAATGTTTACAATGTCAATGGTAGACCTTGTTAAGGTCATTTATTGAGATTTATGTATAGTCAATGCCCAAGCCATCTTAAGGGGGATTTGTTTCTTGTTACTCCATTGTATGGGTGGAATTGGTACATGCTTTGGTTGGGTTTGGTCCCATGGAGGGCCAATGTATTTATCAAATTCCACAACAACATACGCTGGAAAATTTGGAGGGTTACTTCCTGGTGCATATACAATTTGCATGACTATCTGAAAGCACCATTAACTAATCATTCGTGGACACATAAATTGCCGGATAATATAACTCGTTGGCCTATATATAGAAAGACATGTTTTTCTAGTTGGTCATCATCATGTTTTTGTGCTTCTGAAGCACTAAGTAATTCTATGGCACATTGTGTGATCGACATATTCAGGGATTGGAGCATGAACTAGTTATGGTTGTCCACAAGAATGTTTGTTGCAAAGAGGTGGATTGAATTGTCAAACATTTGACGCTCTTCAATGGATAAGAATCTGTCAGTCCTAGACTGAAGGAGGTTCCAATAACCTATTACTGGTGTAGCACTATGAATGTTGGTTAACAACTGGGGGAACTGGAACTAGGTACCAAAAAATGCCTTGTTATCGAAAGATTGTTTCCAAATTGATTACAGTGTTAAAGGTTGTCCATAAACTACTCCCTAGAGTTGCTCCTGCATAAAGAGGTTTGTCCATTATTGGCGACAATTGACCCAAGTCTCCTACAAGAATTATTGAGCAATAACCAAATGAGTAGAGGTTTCTTTTTGGAATTGCCTCACTCAAATGAATCTCATTCTGCAAAAAAAGTCTAGATCCTATGAAGCTCATCTCATCAATGAGAATGTATTGAATATGTTTCATCTCTTCTTGGAAAACTGTAAGGGACTGACCATGTAAATGCTTCATGTCCTTGATATGAATCCCAAGTCCTGCATGTATAGTGGTTGCATGTATGTTAAATGTTGCAACTCTAGTAGGGGCAAGAAGCAATATTGGTTTATGGCCAAACATTGCTTGAGAAGAGAGTTCTTCTTTGATGCAACTTATAAGGTAGGATTTCCCTATGCTTGCAGTGCCTTAGATGATTATCTTCAATGACTCTTTTGTTTCTTTTGTTGGTAAGTGTAGTAGGATTATGTCAAATGCACGTTGTTGATTTGTAGACAATGTATTTCTAGAAGGACATAGGGGATTGAGTTCTTGTATGACTTTATCATTCCTTCGCTCGTAGTTGATGAAGTTTGGTGCAATGTCCAATGTAAGAGCTGAAGTGTCAATTCCTCGAAGTCCCAACATATCAAGAGAAGTGAATTTGATATTCCTCAATCTCAATAAAGCTTGCCATTCATTCATCTCCATCATCTTCAGATGGTTTCTCATTGGGTGAATATGTGTAACACCCCAAGGCCGAGCCCCTGTTGAATTGTAATTATGCTTATAGGTTGGTGAGTCGAGTGGTTATAAGCTGAGAGACTTATATGTGTATTAGGTTGGTGAGACAAATGCTAAGGCCAATGAGCCTGATTTTGTATATGTAAATACACACATATCATTAATAAAATTACACTATTGTGTGTAGACCCTCCACGAAAAAAGAGTTATGGGGGACTAAGCTCCACTAGGTGGGGAAGGGGATAAGTGTCTAGGAATAGGGGCTAAGATAGAGGGCTTACCTCTAAAGGAATAATATTATATTATTATTTCCTAGAAGCTAAGGTTTGATATAACCATGTTGTCGTAAGTTCCTGGGGGAAAGGGGGATGAGGGTTAAGTGGAGCTCATGCAGCTTCAGGGAGACATGTGTCAACCTGGGCGCATTCAGTTTTAAGTGGGAAATTCAACTCGTTGGGGGTTCGCTCACTCACTAGTCTCACGATTCTCACGATTGTCACAATACTTCACCATTGTGTCTGCACTCTCGCAGGGATAGCCACCCTGGAAGAGAGCCATACTCCCCACTAATGCACGCGCCAGTGTAACCTGTAGACACTGGAGTTGTCCTGCGTATTTCCTGTGAAGCCCGATGAACTTGTATTTTTTCTAAGTCACGTTGTGTCGTAGTGGTTGGTGGTTGTTGCCAACACAGTTTTGGCTAAGCTTGGTTTATTGTCATATTCTGTGTCCATACCCATTTTCTGTGGTTGACTTCACCTATGTGTTACTCGAATTCTGTTGTTGACATCACTTGTGTTTGTTTGACATAAGATTTGAATTGAAGAAGTAGGTTGTCAGGCATGTGAGCAACTCTCCCAGGTGAGAGAGTTTGTTGGGAAGTGAGTTCTCTTATAAGGGAGTCTCGTAGCAACTATAGTACTCTGAGACTACCAGTCCAGCCTGTTGCTGAATCCCAAGGGAAGGGAGGTGTAGTAGTTGATGGACTTGTATTAGTGAAGGTGTACCCTCCTAGGGTGGAGCAGGCATGTGGGGAATGAGGCTCTATGGGTTGAGGGCATAAGTGGCTCCTGGGATAAAATATCCTTCTTGTTGTTCTGTGCAACTTCCTTGTT
>JASDQU010189692.1:25440-43528 GCA_032191745.1 Picea mariana | reverse complement strand
CACTTTTGAACCTTGATTTTGAGGTGGTTCTGCTAGACAATATTTCTTTTGTTGTATCTCCCAAGTTTCATCCCTTCTGGGTATGATTTTTTTTTTTATGTAGTTCTCTGATATTTCTTCTCTGCAATGCCACAGGTCTGATCAAAATTTGATGTGCTAAGTGGAATTTACGGTAACTTCCCCATAACTTGCCGATTTTTGTCCTTTTCAGAAGATCTCACTTGTATAGCGTGCCTCGGACAAAATAATTGATATAAAATTATGAAACTAGCACCATAAATACTACAAACTGTACACGATCCAATGAAACCAGTCCTACTCAATTTGGATACTCTAGGAGGAAGTTAAGATTTTTTTACCTGGAACACCTTCTTGATACTAGTCAATAGGACTAGTCAGATACCCTATCTTACACAGGCTGTATCTACAAATTTAAGATGACCCAGATGCTAAAATTTTTACCACAGATACCTTACTAATTTTTGTAAATAGCCTCTGAAGTTTAGGATTTGAAACGTTATGAAATTTTTTTTATAGTGAAAATGCCTCAATGACTCATTTCAGGATGATTCCAAAACCCTATCTTGTACGGGTTGTATCTCAGAAAGTATAAGGCCTCATGAGATGAATTTTGAACCCAGCGTACCTTGATCCGTCTACTAAATATCCTCCAAGAAATTTCTTTTGAAATGTTGTAGAAAAAAAGTTATAGAGAAAATTCCAAGGTGTCTCAGATGTAGCAGCGAAACCCCAAGACCTTGAGCTCTGATACCATATGTTAAGAACCAAATACCAATATAGCATAGAAAAACCTCAGAAAAAGTACTCAACGCCTTGAAAAAGATACAATTTCAGATAATAAGCCTCTTTGAGGGGGCAACCTCCTTTTACCCCACTTAAATGTTCAAGTACAAGATGATTCAAAATGAAAATGTCTCCTTGGTATATATAGGAGACTAGGAGGTATAATTACAGCTAATGGCCTAAAGCCGACATAAATAAAATAACATTACTAATATAATATGCCCCGATTAAGGGGTAATGAGCCAATATTAGGGCTTAACAGCCATAAGCCCAGATATATGACCACGACAAGCCCCACTGTGGATGTCGTTAATAACAGGTTGAGCTTCTTTGTGAGTCAAGAAATGACGCAAGATAGTGTCTACTAGTCAATGATACAAAGTGTCACCGAAGATAAGGTAGTTCTTAGCTTGGTATTATATACACCGTTGGTCGTCTCTCAAGAGATGCTGAGGTAACTTCAAAGTTTGAAGATAGACAACAATATATCCATACCAGGGGTCTGATGACAAGACAAGGAAAATGTGTTCATCCAAAAATGAATCAACATGAATAACATCCTCATCTAACCAAGGGAAGTTGGGTATTAACTCTGTAAAAACTAGTGATTTCTTAGACTTCGTAGAAGCGAAATCGAGATCAAATTCTTGTAAAATGATAATCCATTTATTGTATTTTCCCCCTATGATACATCGAGTAAGGATGTACTTAAACAGATTGACATCGACAACCATAATAGTTTTGCAAAGAAATATATAGTGTCGTAATCATTGAACTACGTGAACGACAACCAAAGCTAGATTTTCAACATGAGAATATTTGAGTTTAGGGACGACTAAGTTTCGACTAATATAGTAAATTACATTCTCATGGAGCTCGTCATCCTCCTAAACCAACACCATACCAATCGTCTCTTCGGATGCAGTGATATAAAGCAAGTAATATCTATTGTAGTTAGGGGACTTCAGCAGAGGCGTCGATACCAAGGATTTCTTCAAAGTATCGAAGGATTCTCGGGCTCTCTCATACCAGATAAAAGGTGTGTCCTTATTCAAGATATGCATGAAACCCTTAGTAATATTGTCATAGTTCACTATAAACCGTCATAAAAAATTTATCTTTCCCCTGTAAACCTTGAAGTTGTCATAGTTCACTATAAACAGTCATAAAATTTTTATCTTTCCCCTGTAAACCTTGAAGTTGACGAATAGTGCGCGGGGGAGGCAATCGAAGTATTGGATCAACCTTTAACAGATCCACCATGATCCTAGTCTCAGAGACTAAGAATACTAGAATTCAACCTGACCTAACGCAAAAGATGAATTTATGAGGGTTCAAACGGATGCGGTAATGGCGACATATTTCAAAAACTACCCGAAGTTGTGTAGGGTGATCCACTCTCTTATGGGAGTGAGCAGCGAGATTGTCGAGATAGGCTTCGACTATATGATTGAGATTGTGAAATGAAAAGGTCATAGCTCATTGGAAGGTTTCTCCATCATTCTTAAGGTCGAAAGGAATTTTACGATATGCGAATGTACGCTAAGGACAAATAAATGTTGTCTTATGTTGGTCCTCGGGCTTAATATGAATTTGGTTATACCCTGAAATTTCGTCCATAAAATAAAAAACTTCACTTCCCACACATTCATCGAGAATCTAATGAATGAAGAGTGTCAGGAAGTTGTCTTTGGGACAAGACTTATTATGGTAACGAAAATCCATGCACACATGGATGGTTCCTTGATTTTTATTGATAGGAACGGTATTGGATACCCATTCAATCAAGGGAACTGGGTAGATAAATCCACCATTAAGCAATTTTTCTACCTCTGCCTTAATAGCAGGGGCCTTCCTAGAATCAACTAAGTCATTGTCAAATGGGTTTAGCATGCGGGTAAGTTTTAATCTCATGTTCGACAATTCGAGGGTCGATTCTTGGCATCTTTTCATATGACCAAGCAAATACATCACATAATTCTTTGAAGAGCTCGGTGTAGATCATAATTTGTTCCGGTGAATAATCTGCACCGATTTATACATTTTCAATCTTGCCAAGGATACGAGATATATATATCATGACAATAGGAGAGATACTCGCCATGTTTCCTTTGACATAAATGTTGTGCATATCAAGTGGAACTATGGAGTGACCGAATATCTCGCTCAAGGTAGATCTAAAATCATCTTGTTTGATTCTAGCAAGATTTGGGAGAAAATAAGAGTGATGGTGCATATCATCACATGGCATGTCAGAACCATTCATGGCCTCTATGATTTCTTCGTCAGAGGGTAAAGAATCATCGAGGAAGTCACGTGAACAAGATGATGAGGTGGCCCACACGGGCTCAAGAACAGGATCCTCCTCATCCGTTTATGAGGTAATAAGATCAGGATTGGCAGAAGAGTCAAGAACAACCTGATACACTATCTCTGCTGCCGATAGTGGCATAGCCATTCCAATATGCGACTGACCCTCACAAGACACAGTCGATGAAGGTAGGTTCCAAGGATCGTTAAAATATGAATTTTGAAAACGAACGAACCTCATTGACAATGTCGGCCTACTGGACATGGCATAAATATGATTAAGTAGTGCCATGAAATTGAAGGTACCCATAAAGGATGAATACATTTTGACACCAATATTCTCAGTTGTCGACTGAGAATTTTCAATCACAGGGATCAACGGTCCAACCAATGCATTGGGTCTAGCATATGCAAAGGACAACTAGTCGATTTTCATGATCTTCCCATCATGAGGAAAGCAAAGAGTACGGAAGATGGACGACACGATTGCAATCATAGGATAAGTCCAATTGTGTCCTAGTAACAAGTTATAGTTGAGGGGTGCATCAACCACCTCGACATCCACCTCCACTATCTTCCCACCTAAATGGACCTGGAAAGTAGGAAGAATATCATGAGGGAGAAAAGAATGACCGTCAAAAGCATTCAACATGGTCAGAGATTGAGAAAGGGTCGGAGAGTCGAGGGCTTTCCAACAGACCAAGGACATCATGCATGTTGCAGTGCCTTCATCAACAACAATAGGTTTGATGGTATACTTTGAGTAACCCATGTGGATTTGGAAATCCACATGGTAAGGCAAGAGAGGCTTCACAACTATGATGTCAAACTTGATAACTTTCAAGCCACAAGGATATAAAGCTCCTAACGTAGATAACAAGTCATTCCTCTATGAAGGACATGTCTAGAGTACCTCCAGAGATGACATCACACAAGGGGTTTGACCCAAATCCTCAACAATAGAGTAATTCTAGGTGACTCTAGCATTAGGATTGTGGGTAGAGCGCTTGATTACTCCTTTCATAATACGAGGTGGGGGCTCTGGTTTTTTTATTTGTAAAGGTGTCTTCGGAGGAGGGGGAGACTCTAGACCAGATACAGTCTATGAAGGACTGTAATCACGAGACCGAGTGGCTACATTAACCTCAGACTTAACCATATTGATGCATAGACGGTCACCATCTTGCGTCGGTGGGTTTTGACACCCACTCATCGCATTTACAGCATTCGAGGAGCTCGAGGCCATGTGTTGATTATGTGGAAAAGGAATAGCTAGCACAGCGGGAGAGAGAGATAAAAGCCTCACAGCTTTCACAATTTTGGGGCACAAGTGGGTAAGGTGATCGTCTGTATAAAGCTTGCAGGGAAACTTCACCTTCCGCTTTCTTTGTTTCCCTCACCAGCATTATTATTCGACTTCTCATTATTACCATTGTCCTTAGGTTTATTATTTTTCTTCTCACCCTTACCATTGTTACCACGTCCTTTCTTTTTATTCTCTCCTAGCTATTGGTTACCATTCAGTTTGGTTGATGATTGCACATAATGTACATCCTCCGACTAAGTGGTAGTGGAGGACACCGATGAAGTTGGCTCTCCTACTGAATGGCTTAGAGACAACTATTTCACCAAGTATGCAGATTTCACATTGGCAAAGCCTACAATGCCATCGACATGAGGCCCGGGCTTTTTTCTAGGTTCATAGTTTGACCTCGGTGAGTATGGAATAATATTGTATAACATCCCAGACTGAGCATATATAAGATCCAACTATTGGGCTTTAAAAATTGCTTCTTCCTTAGATGTAACCCTGGATGTAGAAACATCCTTTGAAATATAAGGTTGTAGAGACTTAAGGAACCACTCTAGTAGGAATTCTAGAGGTATGTAAGCCTTGATCAACCTCTTCTGTATACACCACTCTTGGATGTGATCCAAGATGTGGCTGGCTTTGTCCTGATGGAAGGTCGACAAAATTTCTATGACAACATTGTAATGAACCGACAATTGGAAGTGGTTGAGGAAGACTAAAACCATCTAATTAAAGGTTTCGTACATCCCCCCTGGTAGCTCTATATACCATTTCATGGTGACCCCCATGAAGGTGCGTTAAAACAATATTAAACAAATAGAATCATCCTTAAGGGAGTTCGAAGAGAACCAAAGGTGGAAAGTAGTGACGTGATCACCAAGATCCTCACTAATATTTCCTTCGAATTTCAAAATATCTGAAGGAAGCTTGGTGGGGATAGGGGGGCATGTCGGATCATGGTGCATAGGGTCATTCATTAATCTAGACAAGTCTGGTAGATTGAGTGTGGCCATAAAATGGAAACGAGGTTGAGACATCTAGCCCCAAGCTCCCTGGAAAGATTGTTGTTGGGGAATCGCAGCCCATCCAGGGTTCTGGTATGCACCATGGCCCTATCCAGGATTGTAAGACCCTCCTCCAAAATTATTCATGAAGGTTTGGTTGGGCACCATTCCAGTAGGACTGTTATGATGAGGGTTGTAAAAATTTCCCCCAATTGGAGTGGCTCCAGATTGGGAGTTGCCCAAGGTATGAAACTGACCTCCTCCGGGTGTGAATCTGGAGGATAAAGGGGGATTCATCATGCCAAAAGTGTTGGTTGGAATCGGTATAGAGGAGGTAGGTGTAAAGGACAGAATGTAAGCAACAACTTGTCCACCAGGTTGACCACTCCATCTAGAAGAATTAGTACCAGGATTAGACCCAGGGTGAAAAGGAGGAAGGCCTCCAACTGTAGGAGTCGTTTGTGGGATATGAGCACCACCAAACGAAAATGGAGTATGTGAAGGAGCCATGCCCCCAATTCCAATACTAGTATTTGGATTAGATGTTAGGATGGAGGATGAAAATTGCGATGTGAAGTTTGTCATACCATAAGAAAAAGGGCTAGAGGCTATAGGGATGGACTAAACATTGTAGCACGACAAGTGACAAAGGGACCCAAAAGGGTTCGTGGCTATAGGATGAGCATTCAGTATATGATGGACAAGAGTGATGATAGGAACCTCTGGCACTACAACCATTGTGGTTGAAGGTGTCGAAGGAGTGTCGTTAACTATAGTGGGTATGGGAGTTGAAGGATTCCCAATATCTTTCTAACTTGATTCAGTACTCATCCTTGTATGATCACAACTCTGGTAAGTGGAAGTGTGTGTACCACGTTTGATAATGTTACGCCTTTTAGAAGGAAAAGACTCAATATTTGGTGCTAATCGTAACAAGCGATGAGATCTGCGGGGAAACTAGTTTGGCTCCATGATGACTCAAGATTTGAGATATAAAAACAAATCCTAAGGCTGACTAGTAATCAAAGAGCACACCAAAATAAAAAAAAAGGCCAATATGCACATAAACGAGATAAAGTGGATGAAACAGTCCTCCCTCCATAAAGTAGGTATGCCTCACCCAATAGGGGCATGAGACTCCCTACAAAAGATCAGAGGTATCAGAATCAGTTATAAGGGCTCTCGTGGGCTTAAAAACCAGTCAGTTAGATCCCCCCGGAGAGGTAATCCTCCATAAATGTTGTGTGTTGTCCGACCCTTATCTGACCCAGGGTACCTGCAGAATAACCCTTGCAAGTAACCTATGTTGTACCTATGTCAAGCAACTAAGCAACCACGATATAACCGATGCGTAGGCAAACAATCATAAGTCGGGTCTACCATATGGGCAAGGTAACAAATCCGGAAACCTCGAAAGCACCACCTCTCACAGAGGTAAAGGTACTAACAAGATCCCCATATACGAATAGATCCCCATAAATATATCTGACGCTAAGAAGGTATTAGGGGGATATGCCCTCAACCAACCTCATGCAACCTCGTGCTTAACTCTGGTGTAAGAGGAGCCTCCTGACGTCACCAATTATACAATGGATTTCACCACTCCCTTAGTCAGACACATATGTTGATTTAATAGCCTTTGAGAAGTTTACTCACAAAATCCTATTCCAAGGCTCTAAATCCTAAACTAGTTTGTGCACCCTAGAAAAATAAAATTGTTTCTAATCAATTTTAAATTATCAGCGTTGATTTTAGTGGCCTTGCTTACTCAAAAAAGTGTAGTAGTGAAACTGATGATGTTATGACTAAGCAAGTAAAATAAATGAATATGAATAAAATGTAAAGTCCTAACTTCAATTCCCAATAAATGATAAGCTTTTCAAAATGCAATTTTCAATTTAATTATGCAATTCAAAATAAAATGCAATCTTTCCATACATGTACTAAGATCAACAATAAGAATCCAAAAGATCAAATGCCAACAATGCAAAATGATTAATATTTGTTGTATTTTCAATATAAAAGAATGAAAATGCAAGGATTGAACAACAACTTGATATAAAAATTCTACTGAATGCAACCAGAGACAAACCAAGTAGGATATCAAGAAGCAAACACCTAGCTATATATGCAAGGACAATCAATGAAAAGTGTCATGAGAAAGGCTCAACCCGAAAATTCAACCAAAGAAAGGTTTCCTATCACTATGTAGGCACTTAACAGTCATAACAAAGACCTAAGAAGACTCAAAAACCATCAAAACTTACCCAACAAACATCAAACTCATCAACCAAACACACAAGAAAGATGTACATGATTGTTCAAGAGAAAACCACATATATATGCCCCTTGCAGAAGGACAACATGCATATGTACGCGACTATCAAGTAAAAACTCGTGTATATGTATTAAAACACTGTCAGGTCAAGTATAAGGCTAAGAAATTCAAAATCACAATAACCAGAGGATGTCAAGAAATCAGATGACGAGAAACTGAATATAAGCGAGAGCAATCAAAGGCGAAAAACACTCCAAACCCCGAAAAGAATATTATATCCCCAGTATGGTCACCAATTCTGTTACGAGAAAAATCTCTCTATGGCATGGGGTAAACCACAACAGACAGAAATGACTGCAGAAATCAACTCTAATCTCAAGTATTCTATATAAACAAATATGCTAACAAGACAAGATAAAGAGCCTACCTCGTCCAGACATTCGATGAAGTCCACCATTGAGCACTTGACTCAAAGCAATATACCTGCAACTTGTCCTCAACAACCAAGAAACACAATAATATGGTGATAATATATAAATTTAGCACATTCAATAGCATAATCCATCAATATTCATAACAAATATGCCCATGGAATAATGATTCAAATATTTGCAAGACATTAATTGGACGAGAAAAGAGTATTTCTATTAAAATGTAATCAACAAAAGTGAATGAATTACAAACTTCTGTTTCGACACGGTTCAGAACCGAGAAACTATGTCCCTTCTAGCTGGGTCTCCACCACTTCAATCCTCCACCAAAGGCAAGCTCATACAAGAGAGACAATGAGGTTCTCAATCAAGTAGGGAAGATCTTGGGGGCTGAACAATGTGTTCAGAATTAAAAGGATAAAGGGATGCAGACTCAATATAAAGTGAATAATTTTTCCAGAGTAACTTTTCTCTCAAATTTGAATTCTTCTCGTCTTTTCCACGGCTTGGATAGGGCCTATTTATAGCCTTCAAATGGAATTGAAGGGACGAGTCGGAACATTTCCACTATGTGGAAGGTCAAGGATCATGGATCTCGTGACGTGACATGGAAACCTGACACCATTTTTTAATTTGGGCACAAATCCCAATGTACACAGGATGCAATGGTGCAACCTGCACATACACATGTTGTATAACTGTTAGGGCATGTATATGTGGAAAAATATTATTTTTAGTTGTGGGAACTGCAAAATGGGACTTCAAGTCTGCATAGGGAAATGGAAAAAGGCCTTCTGAGAAAATTTGCATAGGGTGAGGAAAATCTTGCTATAACAACAACATATTAGCATACAACTACTCTCATGACTCCCTTTGAAGCAGTCTATAGAAAATTTCCATCGTCAGTTCTCTCATACATGTCAGGTGTCTCAAAGGTTCAGGAGGTTGAAAAAATGTTACAGTCTGAGAGGCCATTCTTCATACCCTCAAAGAAAATTTGGTCATAGCTTAGAATTGCATGAAGAAACAAGTAGATTAGGGTTATTCTGAATGTGAATTTGCTAAAGGGGACTAGGTGTTTCTTCATCTACAACCTTATAAGAAAAATTCAATCAAAGATTAACATTGTTAGAAAATTTATCCCAAAATTTATGGTCCTTATACAATTCTCAAGTGAGTGGGGCCCATGGCCTACTGGCTAGCTCTGCCCAGTCATTCTAAGCTCCATCCTATTTTTCATGTCTCATGCTTAAAAAAAGTGATTGGAACTAAGTGCCAAACTCAAACCAATCTCCCTGATTTGGATGAAGAAGGTTCTATTTGGATGCAACCACAAGCAGTCTTGGACCAGCGAGAGCGTCGTCTCTGTAAACACACCATCAAAGAAGTGTTAGTTCAATGGAAATATGTAACTCTAGAAGATTCCACCTAGGAGTCGACCACCATTCTGCAACGATTTCCTCATCCCAAGCCTTGAGGACAAGGTTGTTCTTCAAGAGGGAGGGCATGTTAGGAACCTAACCTCCCTAACCCCTCACGTACATAGAATAATATATTTTCCTTGTAATAAAGGCCAACATTAGTTAATAAGGCCTATTTCACAAATGTGAACAAGTCAATGTAAGAAAAACTAATAGAATCTTCTACTTCTATAAATATATTTCTTTGAAATGTTCTTTGGAAGATAGAATTACTATAAATAAGAGTAGGAGGCATGAGAAAGACTTGTCTTGAGAATTATTGTAATAGAGCACTACTCTACTGAAGGTTTCCCCCTTGAAGAGGAAAGTGAACATTGCTTTCTTTCAATAAAGGTATCATTTTTGGTGTTGTGGTTCTCTACACTTTGGTGTTCTGTTGGTATTTTCTACAGTAATTTTGTTTTCTACTTATTATAATAGACTAGTACCTAACGCTTCTTCTGGAGTCAAATTCAATATTTATCTTGTAGGACATCTATTGAGAGTGTAAATTTTTGTGTGTACTACGTCAACCCAAAATTCATTTCCAAGAGACTTAGTTTTCAACATGCTCTACGCCATTTCATATATAGTCATGTTTTTCCTTTCCACAACTCCAATTTGTTGAGGAGAGTAGGAATTAGTAAACTCTCGTTTTATTCCATTATTCCTGCAATAATTCAAAATTTCATTTGACTTGTATTCTCCCCCATTATTTGTTCTTAGGGTAAGAATTTTCAAACCACTTTGCTTTTCAACCAATTCCTTAAACTCAATAAAATGAGTAAACACTTCAGACTTCTCCTGCAAAAAACACACCTAAGTTTTCTTGGAATAATCATCAATGAAGGTGAGAAAATGGTGTTCCTTTCTAAAAGACGCGGTTTCCATGAGACCACACAGAGCTGAATGTATCAGTGCTAGATGTTCTCTATCCTTCCATGTTCTATTTGAGAAAGTTTCCCTGTGTTGTTTTCCAAAAATGCACCCTTCACATATGTCATTATCCATATTGATATAAGGAATACCATTCATCATGTTATGCTTCCTTAACAACAACAAACTCTAAAAATTCAAATGCCCCATCCTTAAATTCCAAATCTTTCTATTCATTTGTTCTATAACATTCAAACTATGTGAGTTGCTTGAACCAAAAGAAAGCTTGAAAATTATGTCTTCATTCATTTCTCCTCTTGCTACTACTGCATTTTTATTTAACTTATCCATGATTAAGCACTCTTTATTATCAAACACTAACTTGTAGTTTTAATCCATCATCTATCCTACAGAAAGTAGGTTCTTCTTCAATGTCGGTGTCAACATTGTCCTCAATAAACTTCTTCTTTCCATTCAATCTTGGAATTTCATTTGTACCTTTCCCTTTAACTTCAGAGACACTATCATCACCAAATATAATTTTATCAAAATAATTGTCATTTATTCTAGTAAACAACTCCTCCTGAGATGGCATATGAGTTAAACATCCTGAATCAATATACCAAGATTCATTTTCTTCATTATGTGCCATCAAACTTGATATGAATAATTTCTCATTCCTGGTTTCTTCAACAAAATTATCTACACCTTTATGTTCATTATCATGCAAATTTGCATAACAATATTTCTCAAGATGACCAAATTTATGACAACATTAACATTGTACTCCTCCATATATGTATTTATATCAATCTCTTCTTCTTCCTCTTCCACGAGATCCTTCTCTGCTTCTTCTGCTAAAAAAATGACTTGGGATTCTTCCTATGCCTCTTGAGGTGAATGCATTTCCTTGATAATTTTCTGACTGTTGTGGATGCCTATTTTGATTTTGATTCTGATATTGACCTCTACTTCTTCCTCTTCCTCTATGCCTTGTGGAAAAAACATGTTCTATTTCCTCGGTTGCATTACTTTCTTCAACAGTGAGAAAATAACCACTCAATTCATCAATTTTCGTTGTGTTTAAATCTTTGGAGACTATAATACTAGTGGTGACCATCTGAAATTGGGAAAAACACTTCCTCAACACTCACCAAAATTACAAACATATATTTTCAATACAATATCTCTCTTAGATCTCTCTTAGTTACAAGTGAAAATGTAATATAAATAAATTCTAGTTCTCACAATTGAATATCCTCCACTACATAACCCTTTTAACTATTACAAAATTTATGAGAAAACTTTACAATAAAATATACCAATCACCCTTTTTTAAAACTACACCTCACATATTAAATTCCAATTAAAACAAGTCTCATTATTTTCCAATGAAATTTTATGTTGGTATCCATAAAACTCATTCCAATAAACAAATAGAAAACGATTGCATATTCTAAAGCTTATTGACAATTACCAGGAAACACACTAGTGGACACACGATTGCATACAGTTATGAAGTATACCAACCAAATGCTCTTGCTCCACGCCAAAAAAAATTTCTCATGATCGACCACTAGCAACTCTGGCCCATGTAGCTGCAAACTCAATGATCGACCATGTTGTTGCAAAATTCACGCTGGCATATCGTGGCATGATCTCCTGCACTCTACTAGCACGTGTGTATCTACGAGCTCATACACTCTTCAAGCTCCTTCACGCATGTCGTTCAAAAAATTGCAAGTTTCCCTCTCACTCACGCCCTCTCTAAACAACTAACATCTTCTCTAGACACATCATGAGAACTTATGTCTAATGACAAATGAAGAATTACACACCAACAATAATGGAGCAAATATATTTAATAATAATGCACACTCAATTCAAACTTTCTCATGAACAAAGCATATATTTATACATGAGAAGAGATGTTTCGGAAAGCTATTATCTCCTACAATCGCTCAACAATCATTCCTTAATTCACTCAACAAATATGATCTCAATCTCAAAATATCTTTATGAGATATGATTACATAAATAAATTTTAACAATAATTAAATCTAGCACATTACAAATGAATTATTATTCCAAACACATGGGTTTTCCCTTTATAACAAGACAACTAGGCCAAAGATTGTTGAGCCACTTTGAAAATGGCCAATTCTTATCTTCAAATAACCCCACATTTATGGCCAACGATAATCCCCAAGCCACAACAATATGAAGTAAATGATATGCCTTCAGTGAAGATACTAAGAAGAAAGCGTGAAAACAATCAACCATTTAATCCTTGTCCCATAGAAGACCTAGACCTAGCTAAAAACTTAATTCAGACTATACTGGATGGGTATAGGGGCAAGACAGAAACAAGTGTGAGTTAGTCTCCTCAACACTTTTGCACAGAACACAAATACTTGATCCATGTTTCCCTCTCCATTGCATCTCGTCCTAGGCCAAACCCTGACTAAGGAAAACCAACCAAAAAAACAGGACACATTTTGGTGGTCCATGAATCTTTCAATTTTTTTAAAACCACCAGAGATCATATGTATCCACCTCAAAACACATGGATATATATACAAGCTTAGAATAATAGTTCCCACTAGATTTATTGAAGATCCAAACCAACACATCATCAGACTCCAAGAGTCTTACATGGGTCCACTTCAACTCCTGAAAAACCAAATTTGGTGCCACCGATCATCAAGATTCAAAGTAGTTGTTGATTTCCATCCTTAACCCCAGACTGATGTGGAATTAGTTTCACCAATTCGATTTAATGTGAATGACTTGTATTCATATGCTTGGAAATGGTGTCGAGATTATGTGATATCTGATATCCTCCTATACAACCAAATAGTAAAATTTAACATCCTAAACAACCATAAGCCTGACTTTGATCATAGACCTTTAACCCTAAATCTAAACTTTGTCATCCACAAAGCCCCATTGAAAAGCATTATGATAACCAAAAACATTTAATATTGGAAAAATATTAAGCTAATGTTTTTTTTTAAGGATTTAAATAATTAATTAAAGTTCCCATCAAATAAGGATAATATTGAAGAAATCTAATCATCATTTCATGACAACCCTCTCTATTTCCATTTATAAGTTCTCTATTGAGGTGATGTGTAAAAGGAAAAATAGAATGACCAACCCTTGATATGATAAAGAATGTAATATTTCCTGAAAAGCCATTAGGGATTCTTTGAATGAGTCCTCAAAATCCGACAAGATAAATAGGTACAAATTCATAATTGTTCAAGGATAAAATATGTAATATATAAATAAGAAGTAAGAGAAGCCTTTTCACCTATCTAAGCTAGATCCTAAGAAATTTTGGAGGAAAATTATGACTCATAATTCTAAAGAAAACAATATGATTCATTTGAGGGATTGGAATTCCTACCTTAAAATCTTTATGAATCACCTGATGTCATGAAAACATTCAAACCCTTTCTATGGAGGAAGAACTTTTTTCTATAGAAGACATAGATTTTGGGGTTAGACAGCTCGTAAAATGGAAGGTTAAGGGAATTGAAGGCTACCAATCAACAATTTTAAAAATTGGAGAGCCTATCCTCATCCCTCACATGTTATGCACCAAATGAAAAAAACAACATAAAAAGAGAGATAGGTAACTCCATTTCTTGATAGAGAGATAAAAATGAATGTGAAGCCTCTTCAAGGAGACAACCTCCTTTTACAATAGAAAAAATCACAAGATGCAGTGATCCTAAAACTAGGTCTCCTTGGTGTGTGTGTGTGTGGGAGACCAAGGGTACAATTACAATTAAAAGTTCTCACTGATAATAATAATAATATAACAATAGAAATAAAATAACTCAATATATAAGGCTTTACATGGGGATTTATGCTTAAAATGGGGCTTTGTCTATGGTATTAACAGGCCCCTTCCCTTCAACTTGATTAGTTGCATATGTTACTACATGAAGAACTCATTTTCCCATTTTGCTTATTATATTGGTAGTTTCCACTTGATGAGGTAATCAATAATCACTTGATTTCACAATTGTTTAACCCTTGTTTCAAGGACAATTTTGTGTTCTAATATGATTTTCTCTTCTTCATTGATCTCTAGTAAAATAGTTTGAATTGTGATCTTGTTATTGATTACCTTATTTAAAAAAGAAACATGGAAGACTGAATGTACATGTGAAGATGAAGGTAACTCCAATTTGTAAACCATACTTCCAATCCTCTACAACACCTTATAGGGACCATAATACTTAGGTGCTAATTTATTTTCCTTCTTTTCTTTCTTGAGGGACATATGTTTGTATGGTTGTAGCCTCAGAAATACCCAATCTCCCACTTGAAATTMCATTTCGYTGTGATGTTGATTTGATTGTTGTTTCATCCTATTTTGTGTTGTAACCMAGTTGTTCTTCAATAGTTTGAGAACCTCTTGTCAACATTCTATGTGGTCCTCCAYTGTTTGAAACCTTGCTTTCCCTTTCAAGGGTGATGTGATGGATGGAGGATGATATCCATAAAGTGTCATACATGGAGACATTTTTYATGAAGTATGAGAAGATGTATTGTACCACTAGTCTACTAATGGAAACCACTTGAACTATTTTTATTTATTTATCAGATGCAAAGCAACAAAGATACCCTTCTAAAAATTTATTCACAATCAACAACGTTACTGACTTAATGAGAACTGTGACCTCAAAACAAGAACTCTAGCCCAAAAAACCCATATTTTTGCATAAAAAACATCAAAATCAACCCCCAAATCAAAAAGTGGTGCTACCAATAGCACCATTTTTTTAAACGAGGTCAAAATTACAACATTTTTCAAACATGGCTTTCAAAATTTAGATAGTAGCTCAGAAAAACCTTAAAATCAATACCTAAAAAAAAAAAAAGAATTTTTTTTTTTCAAAACGTTAAAATTTTAGATAATTTGAAATCGTATTTTTAGCACTTGGTACCATTAAAACCAAAACCTCAAAATCAACCATCAAATTGAGAAGTATTTCTACCGGTAGCACCCATTCTAAATTGAGGTATGAAAATGACACATTTTTATAAAGTGGTAAAAGAACTCATCATTACTGTAAAAAAAATCATAAAATCAATCCTTAAATGTTTACTTTTTAAATCTTATTATCACTCAAAGCACAAGGGAATACATAATGCCATGAAAATGTCACAATATACTTTAAAAATTCAATGTCACTTTTTAATAATTTTTTTATTTTTAATTAAAAAAAAGTAAATACAAGTTACATTGAATAAAACATAAAGTATTTCTTAAAAATATTGTTATATTGTCCATATTCAAAACATACAAGCTAAGAAATTTTATTATATTATCCATAATCAAAACAAATAATTCATAAAACATAAAAAAAAAATCATAACTTCATGTAAGATCATATGTAAGTTCAATGCTCATTTCTAGTTACCATACAAACATCATATGGATAAAAAATACATAAAATGCTTAATACACTTATCCAGATTGACTCATGGTTTCCGAAATACCATAAGAGTCTAAATTGTCTTCAGATGGATGATTGGATGAAGATGTAGATGATCCACACTCTTCTTTATTGTCGATGAATGCACCATCTGAGTCTACATGCATGCCCAACATTTCATATGTCAAATGACTTTTAGATCTACGACTAGGTTCAACAGATTCCCTTTGTGGAAGCAACCTCTTGATAATCTTTGTTGTCTTGGAGCGAAGAGTTCCTCTCTTTGTCAAATTGAAGTCATAAACAAGTATGTCAACATCATCTAATTTTAAGAGGTCAGTGCGACGACGAGTTGTATTTTGACCATTTCTTTTTCTCTTTCTATTAACATGTTTCTCAACCACCATCTCTGGCTTGTACACACCATTGAATGAGTGTGTACCTATTGCATACCAATGCACTTTAATTGCAATAACATCATCATTTTCTTTCTCAATATTTATAACCTTTCCAATCCAGAATGGATAACCATGTGGATCTTCAGTCACTAAAGCTGCCATCATGCTACCCTCCTTAATATCTTCTATTCAACCTTTGTAAAGTTCTTCCATGGCTTCACGTTGTGCACGTGGCCTTCGCGAACCAATATAAATTTCTCTTTCATCTGCTTGTGTAAACTCAATAGCACCTTGAGATTCTTGTTGAACTTCAACAATGTTTGTTTCTTTAGATTCATTTGGCATATTTTGTGGCCAATGAAATGGAGTCTTCAAATTGTATTTCATTTGTTGAACTTGAAATTATGTCACTTTGACTATTGAAAAGAGGCTCCCGCCAAACAGAATCAGCAACATCAAAGTACTCATATGTATCCTTAATGGACTTTTTTATTTCTTCCAGACATTCAGAATAATCTACATCCCTATTAGGTCTTCATGCATTATGGATTTCAACAACTAGTTGTAAAAAATAATAACTTTGATGCAAATATTGGACGATTTGGAATGAACTTCAAAAATGCTAAATCTGATAAAGGCCCCCATTCCATAGTAGTTGAATACTGCTTTATCCATATAAGTGTTTGCCCATCAATTTTTTTGAAACAAAATTGATGTTGGAAGCTAATGTCATTAAGTTTCTCAATACATTTTTCTTTACGACGTGATCTCTAAATAAATCTTTACATGTCAACAGTTTCTTCTAATATATGAAAAACAGACTCTGGAATGTATGCTTTCTTAATACATTCAATCAATGATGGTAAGCTTCCAACATTTTTCCTCTTCAATGTTATTGAAAAACGACTGAACATTTGATCAATATGATCATGAGTGTGTCCAACAAGAAGGAAACCAACTTTCACCTTTTGAAATATTCTCATTTCAACAAGCATGCATAGATATCCAAACACAATTTGATTTTTATTTTCACGACTAGTGTTGTCCAATTGTAGATAGAGAACTTGAGGAAGATTTCTAGACCAGTGAGTGAGAACATGATGAATTATGGTGATGGTTAGATTTGCATCATTATGAATATTTGGAGCTGTGAAGTAAACCCTTGGACACATTTTTCCATTGAAAACCATACAACCAACCAAGTGAAATTGAATGAAATTCTCTTCCTATAAATTTTTGGGTGTACGGACAAAATGNGGAAGTGTTTTCTTCTGGTCCATGCCATCAATTATCATACCTAAATATTTGTTTGGAGCATCATAACACTTCTTCCAATGTTTGTACAACTTTTTCCTTTCACTTGATTGTTGATTCTGATGTTCTTGAAGTGCTTTGACCATGGAATCTGCACATGACATAAAAATAAAATATTGATCATATGCTTTTATTTATTTATTATTATTATTTTTGTATCTAGGGGAATCGGTAACGGCGACGGTATCTGGATCGCGTGACACGGGGTCGAATCCCGCTGGATGCCTTATAACCCCTAGGGGGAACCACACCGCCCGCAAGCATGACCTCCAGATAAGACGAGATTTGAACTCGTGACCTGCTTAACAGCATGAACGCTTTAATAGCACGTCCGTTGGCCACTAGACCACACCCCTACGGACTATTGATCATATATTTTCATAGTTGATAACTATTCAATTAAAAAAAATCAAAATAGTAAATACATACCTCTTTCTGCCTCTTT
>JASDQU010189691.1:0-11586 GCA_032191745.1 Picea mariana | reverse complement strand
TATAAATAGAGGATGTTTTGCCCTCATTTAATCATAACATAACTTGCTCTCATTGTGAGAGAGACTTTCTTAGCTCTTGTTCTTGGTTTCTATCTCTTTTTGGAGTGAGGCGCTACATCTTGGAAGGCTATTATTTGGCAAGTGGTGCTATTGTTCATTGGAAGGTTTACAACTAGGCTTTGAATTTTGCTTTCTTCATGATCTTGTAAGTGTTTTTCATCAAAACTTCTTGAATGAATGGTTGCTGATTTAACATTTGCATTTATTGTTATCTTGTTGTTATTAGCTTAATCCTTGAAACCCTAGGGAGCCTACACACAAGTAGGTTTAGGCTTCATGTCCCCATGAACAAAGCTTTAAGCCATTTGATTTGAGGAGGTCTAGCCTAGCCATAGCTACACTATCCATCTCATTTCTTGAGTTAGTTTTCAGCATAAATTGAAGAAAGAAGGCATCCTAGGCCTAATTAAGTTTACACCTAGGGTTTACTTCTAGGGTTTTTGGAAAGCCTTGTATTGAGAAACACTTTTCAGCCCTAGGTTTATGCTTGAGAGCTAGCCGTTTTGCCAAGTAAGTCTTAAGGAGAGGAGAGAGAGCTCTAGGCCTAGCTTTAGCTACACCTAGGTAAGCCTTTCCTTCTTAGGGTTTAGGGTTGGTGGCCTTGCCATAGCAACACCATCAAACCCTAGCTCTCTTGTCTTTAAGTTTGAGACCTTCCTAAACCATTAGTCTCATTCCAAATTGACTCCATTAACCCAAGGCACTAGTCTAGAAATTCTTGCTTGAGCTTGTTACGCCTTAACTTCTCTCAAACTACTCTTAATTTGCAGCCCTAACTAACCTAGCGTCTAACCCTAGCTAGTCTTAGGACTAACCCTAAGCTGATAATGTTTGGCCTTAATTGAAATTTGCTTGGATAGAAAGGTGCGGCCTTGTTATCTCTTCATAGCCGTGGTTTGGTTTTACCTTTTGCTGGTTGAATTTGTCAAAACGTCCATCCTTGGCTAGCTAACCTGCAGAACAACAAAATTTATATAGGTGATGTCACACATAGTATTGATTTCTTGTTTATACCTCAAACGCTGTGATACTTTTCACCTATTTTGATTGACATTGAGTTATTGATTGCATATGTAAACTTGTTTGCCAAAACGTTTCACTCAATTGTCATAAATTTTGACCTAAATGAATGCTTGACGTCACACCTATTGCAGCAACAATATAGGTGACACATCAACTTTATATATGAACTGATATTTATTGCATTAATGATATAATACAATGTTTTAATTGTAAACATTGAATGCTGATTTGTCTTTTATGCTTTATTGAAGAAGTGATATAAATCTTTGCTTTGTTTAGCCATCATTGACTTCGTCAATAATAGCATTAATCATTTGCTCATATATATATTTATTTGAAGATAGTCATTGATTTTATGAAGTATTAACCCACTGCAAGCATATTCTAGTTTTCTTTGTCTTGTCTCGCAAACAGGTGCATCATCAGTGGATATTTCTCATTGACTATCTCATTTGGGCAACAATCTGTGAAAGGGGAATTCTTTGACTTACTCTATTACCCTTAGCCCTTCATTGACCTAGATTGCTTAGGGACGTCTCCATTGAACTAGCCCTCCTAAATAGAAAGATCCCCCCATCGAGGTGATAGTGGGTGGGGAAGCTCCTGTTACGCCGATTTCAAGACTTGACTCAAGCTCCTTAAAACCTTTCCTACAAACCGTGCGATAACAGTGCTCATTTCCAGAAAGCTAGAACGGCTTGGTTATGGATGTAAGTAACTTTGTCTCTGGTTAAAAAAATTTAAAATTTGATGATGTTCTTGGTGTTATCCTTAGTGAGGAAATGCGACGGAAAATCATAGGTGAGACATCAGGTAATGTGTTGAACACAGAGAACAGGGGAAGACAAAATGATAGAGTAAAAGGCTCAAGGAACCGCGAGAATTCCAAGAAGGACAGATCCAAATCTAGATTGGGAAAGATAGAGTGCTGGAATTGTGGGAAGAAAGGACATCTGAAGAAAGACTACAGAGCTCCAAAGAAACAAAGAGATGGACATCAGGAGAAAAATCAGGAAGCAAATGTAACATGTGATGTGTTACAAGATGCTTTGATTTTTTCTGTAGATAATATTTCTGAGTCTTGGGTAGTAGATTCAGGGGCTTCATTTCATACCACACCCTATATGAAACATTTTCCAGATCATGTTCAAGGTGATTTTGGACAGGTACATTTGGGTGATGATTTACCATGCAAAATTGTTGGAATGAGAAAGGTAAAAATAAAGCAAAGCAATGGAAACCAATGGTTGTTGAAAAAGATGAGACATGTTCCAAATCCAAGGAAAAATCCAATTTCAACAGGGAAGTTGGCAACTGAAGGTTGTATATCTATATCTACAGATAAGGTGTGGAAGGTCGCCAAAGGATCATTGGTGATAAAAAAATGAGAGAAGATAGGTACATTGTATTTATGTATTGGTAATATTGACTCTTCTATATCTTTATCTTCTACAAGAGTGGATACAACACTGTGGCATCATAGGCTTGGACACATGAGTGAGAAGGGGATGCAAATACTTCACAAAATAAATTTGTTTCCAGATCTTAATCAAATAGATTTGGATTTCTGTGAGCATTGTGTTTATGGAAAACAAAAGAGAGTCAGATTTCTCAGAGTTGGAAAAGAAAAGGAGAGTGAAAGGTTAGAGCTTGTGTATAAATATGTATGGGGACCAACTCAGGTATCATCTCTTGGTGCTCTCGTTATTATGTTACTTTTATTGATGATGCATCTAGAAAAACTTGGGTTTATTGCATTTGACAAAAATAAGATGTTTTTGATACTTTTAAGAAATGGAAAGCTTTGGTCGAGAATAAGACAGGAAAAATGTTGAAGTGTCTCAGATCAGACAATTGAGGTGAATATCGCAACAAGGAGTTTGATGATTAATGTTCATACCATGAGATTCATAGAGAGAAGACAGTTCCAGGAGCACAACAAGAAAATTGTGTGTCAGAAAGGATGAGCAGGACAATCATGGAGCGTGCATAGAGTATGAGATTTCATATTGGTTTGCCCTTACAGTTCTGGGCAGATGCTGTAGATACTGTTGTTTATTTAATAAAAATAGGACCTTCAATTTCTTTGGATGGTGGAATTCCAGAGGAGGAATGGATAGGTAAAAATGTAAACTATTATTTTTTGAAGACTTTCGATTGTAAATCATTTGCCTATATTGATAAAGAAAATAGAACAAAGCTTGAGGAAAAATCCAAGAAGTGTACCTTTATTGGATACGGTGTTAATGATTTTGTTTATTGTTTATGGGATTATGAAAATCAAAAAATAATTAGGAGTAGAGATGTCATATTCAATGAGAAGGTCATGTACAAAGATCAGTTGCAGGGAAATATACAAGAAAAAAAAAAAACAGAATACACAATGCTTGATGATATCACTGAAAAAGAAATTCCAAAGGAACCAGAAAATCAAAATGTACAACAATATAAGAAAAAGATACCTCAAACTCTTACAAGTGCTGTTAGAAGATCTACCAGGTTAAGTAGACTCCCTGAACGATACTCTCCTTCATTGTATTATTTATTGTTAACTGATTCTGGTGAACCAAAATGTTATGAAGAGACAATGCAGGTAGACACCAAAAAGAAGTGGGAGCAAGGAATGAAAGAGGAAATGGATTCCCTAGTAAATAACCAAACTTGATATTTGGTTCAGTTTCCTGAAGAAAAAAAAGAATTACAAAACAAATGAGTTTACAAGTTGAAGGAAAAATATGGAGGCAAAAAGCGGTACAAGGCTAGACTTGTTGTAAAGGGGTTTGCACAAAAGAAAGGTATAGATTTTGATAAAATATTTTATCCTGTTGTTAAAATGACTTCAATTATGGCTATTTTAAGTCTTGTGGTAGTAGAATATTTGCATCTTGAACAATTAGATGTAAAAACAATGTTTCTCCATGGGGATTTGGATGAAGATATTTATATGCAACAACCATAAGAGTATGAGGTCAAAGGGAAGGAGAATTTGGTATATAGGTTGAAGAAGAGCTTGTATGGCATAAAACAAGTTCCAAGGGAGTGGTATTTGAAGTTTGACAAGTTTATGAAAAAACAAGGTTATAGTAGATGTCATTCTGATTACTGTGTTTATTTTAAAAGGCTAGAAAATTGAAGCTATATTACCTTAATATTGCATGTAGATGACATGCTTGTTGTAGGATCTAATATGAAGGATATAAACGTGCTCAGGAATAAATTATCTAATTTATTTACAATGAAGGATTTGGGTGGTGCAAAGAAAATCCTTGGTATGAGAATAACAAGAGACAAAAAAATTGCAAATTGACATTGTCTCGGGGTGAGTACATAGAGAAGGTGTTGGAGAGGTTTATAATGCACAATGCAAAACCAGTTAGTACACCTTTGGCCAGCCATTTCAAATTAACTAAGGAAATGTGTCACAAGACACACAAGGAGATAGAATACATGTCCAAGGTTCCATTATTCATCATCAATTGGCAGCTTGATGTATGCGATGGTTTGCACAATACCAGATATTGCACATGCAGTGGGAGTTGTGAGCAGGTATATAAACAATCTAGGTAAAGAACATTGAGAGGAAATAAAGTGGATTCTTAGGTATTTGAGAGGTACTGCTACTCATGCATTATGTTTTGGAGGTTCATACATTGTTCTACAGATATATGTTGATCCATATATGACATGCGATAAAGATAGCAGGAAGAGCACCACATGGTATGTTTTTACTATAGGTGGAACAACTGTAAGTTGGATTTTGAAACTACAAAAGGTTGTTTCACTTTCAACAACATAGACAGAGTATATTGCTGCTACAAAGGCTAGTAAAAAGATGATTTGGTTACAAAGATTTATGGAGGAATTGAGAAAGAAGTAGGAGAATAGCAAGTTGTATTGTGACAGTGAGAGTTCCATTCATCTTGCAAATAACTCAGCCTTCCATTCGAAGACTAAGCATATACAATCATACGATCCATTTTCGAAGATGGACATTTGAAGTTGGAAAATATACACACTAGCCAAAATCCTCCAGACATGTTAACTAAGGGAGTAACCAGGGAGAAAATGAGTTCCTACTCAGTTTCATTTGGTATTAGAGCATGAAGGTGAAGATGATAAATTTTCCAGATCCAAGAAGGTTCATAGTCCAACAGATACAATAGCGGTGGAGTTGTTGAGATTAGTCTCCAAGTGGGAGATTGTTGGTTGTGGAGCCTGATTATCTTCCTGATTCAGAGGTCTTTGTTTTTCAGCCGTGTTTATACCCCATGAAGAATTTACACCCTGGAAGAATGTACACTCCTTCACGCGGGGGAGTGCAGAGGGGGGTTAACCCCTCTGCGGGGTTCAGGGGCATGCGGGCCCCCGACGGGGGTTCAGGGGTGAAGCCCTCGAAGGAAAAATTGCCTTGTAAATGTATATTGTAATTTAATTGTAAATCTGGACCATTCATTATAAGGTTGTAGATCTGGCGGTAGAAGTTATGTTAGGGTTTTTTTCCCTAGAAGGCGACCCTCTTTTATGAGGAAAATGTATTTTGGCTATGTATAATGGAAAATATTGTATTTTGAGAGAGGAGACTGTGAGAGAAGGAAGAGGAAGTTACAACGGGTGTGTTGTAGGTTGTATCCCTTCATTTGTTGAATAATAATAAAGGAAGGACCGAAGAATTTCACTGGTGGACATAGTCCACACTAGGTGAACCACGTATATCTGTGTCTCTATTGTATTGTGTATCTTCTGTGTTTTATTTTTGCATTTGTTTTATTTTTTTTTATTGCTCTGTGATCCTGTTTTCTAACAACAAATGCAACTTGAAGAGATTCTGAAGAAGGGGTATATATGTCCAAGTGTGTCACCTTGGGGTGCCCTAGTATTATTTGTGAAGAAAAAAGATGAACATTGAGACTTTGCATCGATTTCAGGCAATTGAACAAGGTAACTGTGAAGACAAAGTATCATTTTCCAAGGATAGATGACCTCTTTGATCAACTGAAAGATGAAAAAATATTCTGGAAGATTGATCTCAGGTCAAGCTATCATCAGGTAAGAATTAAATAAGAATATATGAACAAGACTTCTTTCATAACAAGGTATGGTCATTATGAATTCACAGTGGTTCCATTTGAGTTATCAAATGCACCAATTGTCTTCATGTGTTTAATGAATGGTATTTTTGGGAATTACTTAGATATGTTTGTCATTTTTTTCCTAGATGACATTCTTATATATTCTATGTAAGTTTTAAACCCGTGAAGTAAAGAAATGCATACAGGTTCTTAAGCAAACCATAAATTAATGAATGACTCATACACATAGTACACATAGATTTACGTTGGAAACCCTTAACCGAGAAAAAAACGACCTTCCTTGGTGCCACACCTTTCAAATCTTCATTGTATTAATTTCACCATTCAACATACAATGTATACAATATTTTAGGTATTTTGTAGCTACCAAAACCCTAATACCTTAATCTGGGATTAATTTGGGAAACCGCTAAAAATAAAAAAAATCTGCAGTTGGGATCGTGAGACGCAGTTGTTGAATCTGATGCGTCCAAACACACATATGCAAAGAATATAACACATACCCAACATTCTCTCACTTGTTGTTTTCTTTGCATACAGGGGTTCACATGATTACATAGTCAACAATCCAGGGTAGTAACGCCTATTGTTCCTCTACACCAAGAGAACTTCTCTGTGCTCACAGAATTTGTCAATGAATATGAAATATTCTTCAAAGTGTTAACCTTTTCTAGCAACACCTTCTTTTCTTCAACCATGTCTTTCACAAAGTGATAATAAAAATCAATATTCTTTGTCTTCGAATTATAAGCAGGGTTCTTTTCCAGGAATATTGCACTATGACTGTCACAATCTAATCTCACTGCTTGTTGTAGCAACCCAATACCTGAAAACAATCTTTGTAACCATACTGCTTCCTTGCTTGTATGAGTGGATGCCATGTATTCAACTTTTGTAGTTGAGAGTGCCACTACAGCCTGTATTTTGCTCATCCAATTGATTGCTCCTCCAAATAGGTTAAACACATACCCACTTGTAGATCTTCTGTGATCCAGATCTCCAGCCCAATATGCATCAACAAACCCATGTATGTCCACCACTCTGTCCAATCCCGATCTTCCTTGGTAGCACAATCCATAACTGGTAGTGCCATGCAAATACCTGAAGACCCTTTTTACTGCTGTCCAATGCTCTTTCCTTGGTTTTGACATATACCTATTCAAAAATCCCACGACATGTGCAATGTTCAGTCTAGTACATACCATTGCATACATCAAACTGCCAACTATACTAGCATACAGAACATGGGACATGTCCTCTTCTTCTTCCCATGTCTTGGGACACTGATCTGCAGATAACTTTACACCTATAGGAATAGGAACTTTGACCGGTTTACTTCCATGCATATTAAATCTTTGCAATATCATCTCAATATATTTTCTCTAATTCAACCAGAGTTTCTTGTTTAGATGATCTCTTTTAATCTCCATTCCTAAAATGAAGTTAGAAGCATCGAGATCCTTCATGTCAAATTTGGAGGATAGCTATGATTTCACCTCCTTGATAACATTCATGTTATTTCCTACCAGCAACATGCCATCAACATACAACACTACATAAATGTAGTGATTACCAACCTGCTTGGAATATACACAGTGATCATCCCTTCTTCTCACAAATCCCAATCCAAGGATGTATGTGTCAAAATTTTGGTACCACATCCTAGGTGATTGCTTCAGACCATATAGTGACTTCTTTAGCTTACAGACCAGCTCTTTCTTTCCCTTTACTACCAAGCCTTCTGGCTGCTTCATGTATACTTCTTCTTCTAGATCCCCATGAGGGAATGTTGTCTTCATATCCATCTGTTCCACTTCAAGATCAAAAGCAACAACAATAGATAAAAGAAATCTAATAGAAGTTAACTTGATAACATGAGAAAAAATCTCACCAAAGTCAATTTCCTCTACCCGAGAATAACTTTTTGATACTAATTGAACTTTGTATTTCTCCACTTTTCCTTCTGCATTAAACTTTTTTTAAAAAAACCATTTTCTATCAACAAATTTTCTTCCAGCTGGAAATTCAACTAGATCCCATGCCTCATTCTTATCCAAGGCATCCATTTCTTTAACCATGGCCTTATTCCATAGTTTACTATCCTCTGAATTCACTTTTTCCCTGACAGTTCTGGGATCATCATCAGTTATAGATAAAGAAAAATTAGAACGAAAATCAGGTGGACTATACATTTATGGTTTCCTTCTTTCCCTCACTGATCTCCTCAATACTGGGGTATGAGGTTCTTCTTCTTTTGCTTCATCTTCTTCAATTGATTTATATATTGCATCATCCAACTCAAACTCTATGTTTTCAGGTTCTTCTTTCCTTGGTAGGAATTGTTGTTTGGGAACATCTTTCACCTCTCTAAAAACAACATCCCGACTGTAAATAATCTTCTTAGTTTCTGGGTTCCAAAGCTTGTAACCTTTCACACCATCTTTATAACCAATAAAGATACACTTTTCACTTTTATTATCCAACTTACTCCTATTTTCCTTTGGAACGTTTACATAAGCGTCACAACCAAACACTCTGAGATGTTCAAGAGAGGGTTTCTTACCAGTCCATAACTCGTGTGGATTTTTATCATCCAACGCTGATGAGGGTGATCAATTAACTAGGTAATATGTTGTACCCACTACCTCTACTCAAAATTCTTGTCTTAACTCGACACCACTAAGCATACTCCTTGATTTTTCCATCAGTCTCATTTTCATTCTTCCTGCAACTCCATTATGTTGAGGTGTGTATGGAGTAGTTTTCTGCCTTGCTATACCACACTTCTTACAAATTTCTTCAAATTCATTTCCATAGAATTCTCCACCATTATATGTCATCAATATCTTTATTTTCTTCTCTGTATGATTTTCTACCAGAGCCTTAAACTCTTTAAATTTATCAAATACCTCAGATTTCTTTCTAAGAAAATAAATCCATGTGTTCCTTGAGAAATCATCTATGAATGAAATATAATACACAAATTTTCCTAGTGATGGAACAAGAACAGGTCCAAACACATCACTGTGTATCAATTCTAAGATCCCATTTTCTCTTGTAGCACCCGATGAGAATCTTACTCGATTCTATTTACCATATATGCAATGTTCACAGAAATCAAAATCCAGAGTGCTATTAGACATACCTTCAACCATACCTTTATCATGTAGTGTTCGGAGGCCCTTTTCTCCAATATGCCCCAGTCTTTGATGCCACAACGCAGTCTTCATTCCAGGGACAATATTGGTCTTGTATTTTTTATTTCTCTACTCAGGGACAACAAAACTGTTACACCCATTAGTATAAGTGCTTCCCAACAACTTGTATATATTTCCACACCGAACTCCTCTCATCAACACCATTGCTCCTTGTACCATCTTGCAAGTTCCCCTTCCCAATACAATATCCACTCCTGCATCATCCAACTTGCTTACAGAGATTAGGCTCCTAGTTTATTTTGGATTGTGTAGAACCCCAAGGAAAGTTATAATCCTTTCATATTTTAGCAACAACTTAACCCTTCCACATCCCATGATTTTGGCTGTCGAGTCATCTCCTAGGAATACATCACCACCATCGTATTTTTCATATTCACAGAACCACTCTTTGTGAGGAGTCATATGATATGACACACCTGAGTTGATCAACCATACACCACGGTTTGCATGTGTACCTATAGATGCTAGGTAAACATCACCTCCTTCTTCAGTGGAGGTTTTTGCCTCCGTGAAAGAGGTATTATCATATCCCTTTGGTTTATCAACCTTCTTAGACCTGCAATCTTTCTTATAATGCCCTGTTTTACCCCACTTCCAAAATTTCCTCAAATATTTTTTTGTAGACTTAGATCTACCTATAGATTTAGATCTCCCCCCCAAGGACTTACCCTAATTTCTTTTTTGGGTACGACTTCTTACAAATAAAGCATCTGTGCTCTGACCATCCATGATTTTTTGCCTCATATCTTCAGATAAAAAGGATGAAACTACATCCTCATACTTCAATGTAAATTGAGTGGTACTACCAATTGATACAACTAGATTATCCCAAGAGTATGGAAAATAAAATAACAAAGTAATAACTTATCTTCTTCTACAATCATAATATTAACAGATACCAGTTGACTACCCAGACTATTAAAGACATTTATATGTTCTGTCACAGAATCTCCATCTTCCATCATAAGATGATACAACTTCTTTTGAAGAAACAACTTGTTTACCAGGGACTTTGATTGATACAAATTCCCTAATTTATCCCATAGTTCTTTAGCTGTAGATTCTCCCGAGACATTTAACAACACTGAATCTGCCAAGCAGAGCCGAATAGTACTCATACTCCTTTCTCTTCTTTCTAACTTCTCCCAATATTCCTTCGACATACCAGTAGGTTGTGTACTAGTAGGTTGTGTAGCAGCAGACAGTTTGCCAGTAGACTGTGTACCAGTAGGCTGTGTACCAGGATCCACAACGATCCATTGTTCTTTCTCTACAAGAAGGTCCTCCATCTTGAGCTTTCATAGTTCAAAGTTTTTACCATTGAACTTTTCTATCTCGATTCTAGAAGAGCTCGCCATGCCTCTTTCTACACTTGAATCACCACTGCAAAAGCTCTCACTGAACCTAGGTTTATCACAGACCCAAGATAAACTTGATCTATCAAGATCGAGCCAAACCCTCAACAACAAAGGCATCCCACTAAAGCCAAAAACGAGTTCTAATACCACATGTAAGTTTTAAACATGTGAAGTAAAGAAATACATACAAATTTTTAAGCAAACCATAAATTAATCAATGTCTCATACATAGTACACAGATATTTACGTTGGAAATCCTTAACCGGGAAAAAACCAACCTTCCTTGGTGCCACACCTTTCAACTCTTCATTGTATTAATTTCACCATTCACCATACAATATATACAATATTTTAGGTATTCCATAGCTACCAAAACTCTAATCCTTTAATATGAGATTAATTTAGGAAACCGCTAAAAATAGAAAAATCCACAGTTGGGATCGTCAGACATAGTTGTCGAATCTAACACACACACACACACAAATGCAAAGAATATAACACATACACAACATTCTAAGTATGAGGAAGAGCATGAAAAACACTTGAGGATGGTATTATAGGTATTGAGGGAGCATCAATTGTATGCCAAATTGAGAAAGTGCTCGTTCTACCATAAGAAAATTCATTATTTGGGCCATATCATTTCAGAGGAAGGAATAACACGTTGAAATAATGTAACTGCGAAGGGCATTCTTATTATTTTGTTATTGGATTAAATCCCCATTGTGGATTAATCATGTCATTATTATTATTTTTATTATTAGGTTAAATCCCCATTGAGGATTAACCAAGTCGGTAATTGTATAAGGACCAAATCCCCTTTTGCGGATTGGTCAT
>JASDQU010189689.1:3070-20252 GCA_032191745.1 Picea mariana | reverse complement strand
TCTGCAATTCTTGAAATATGGAAATGTTTCAGATTTTTTTTCATGAAGAACACCCACATTTTTCATGAATAATCATCAATAAACAGTAGAAAGAATTTGATCATTGTGGATTAAATCAAGCATGGCTTTGGCTTGATTAGGTTTTCCACTTTTGAATTTTATTCTGTGCTGTTTACCAGCTACACAGCTGGAACAAATATTGTCTGTACTCTTCAATGGTGGTAGTCCATGTACCATATTTTTCTTGTTCAAAGTTAACAAGTAGGTGACGCTCAGATGGCCATCTCTTTGGTACAATAAGGACGCAACTGCTCTCCAGAGACCAACAGGGCCAGGTGTCGGGTACACTAAAGCTGAACATTCCTTCTTTTTTGAAACCTTTTGCTACAAGTTTATACCGTTTGATTATATTCCTAATCAAATAATACTTCCTACCATCTTTCATATGAAATCCAACTTTCAAATTTTTGCCTAGCATTTGACTAACCGAAAGAAAATTCTTTTTCATTTTGGGGATAAAGAGAACATTCTGTGCTGCAGAGAACATTCTGTGCTGCACAATTTTTATTATTATGAGTGAGAGGAACAAGATCCATACCTTTGATCTACAGAGAGGAATTGTCTCTAAGATGAACGGTTCCACCGTGCTCTTTCAGCTTCAAAAACCAATCTCTTCTCCTGGTCATGTGTTTTGTTTACACTGGAGTTGATGTTTCAGATATCTTTTCTTCGTTGGTATGAGCAGATTTGTGAGATTGGGCTAGCACTTGAATTTTTTCATCATGATTAATGTCTTCTTCACTTTCTTCTTCCTCATCTTCAACAATATTATTGTGGAACCTTCTACCTTGTTGATAATTATTGTTCTTCTGTGTGAGTCCATTGTACCAACAATTTTTGATATCATGTCTCTTACCTCAGATATGGCATTTTGTCATTTTCTTAGGGAATCCCCCCTTTTTTTTTCTGAAATTTTTGCTTGGAAGAAAGGGCCTTTTCTTCTTCATGTTCACTGCAGACATATTGTGGCTTCGTCTTGTTGAAGTAAGCCAATTAGTTCTTTATAAATGGTATCTCTCTTTGAAATATTCAGGGAACTAACAAAAAATCTGAACGAGGGAAGATCGTGTAGAACAATCATTACCATTTGATTATCTTCTAGTGTGCATTCAACCTCCAACAACTGGTTCTCGATGTCTTCTAATTGCAACAAAAAAATCCTCAACCTTTTCATCCTCTGGCATCTTCAGAGTTGTAATTTTTCCTTGAGATACAGTATTTGAGATTGGTTGTTTACCTCGTAGATAGTCTTCAACTTCCTCCAGGCTGCATGAGCATTTTCACTATTCTGATGTGTCTCTGTATTCTGTCATCTACCGAAAGCGTTATTGACATTAGGGCCTTTTGATTTGCCTTGACCCAGGCTCATTCTTGATCTTGACCCAGACCTTCCACCTTTTTTACTGAGACTGTTTCCCATACTTCTTCATACATGAGAATAGTCTTCATCTTTGCCTTCCATGCTGGATAACTTGATCCATTCAACAATTGCTCTTCTGTTAGCACAGATTTTGCTCCAGCCAGAGTTTCAGGTTTCAGACAGTCTAAAATCCTTTCTCTGATATTACTGTATTAAAAACACAGCAGAAACAGTGCAGTGTATATTAAACAGGAAAGAAACTGAATGAATATAAGAAGAGGGCAAAACAGAGCAACTTTGTAATGCATTGAAAATAGTTCAAATACAGACAAAAAAAAGGAAAACTAGGTGTTCGGTGTCATTGCCTAGAACCTAGCAAAGCAGTACTAATTAGATCGTTGTTTTTGCTAACATCCCCCTCCTCAGCACGACATTCTTAGACTGTAGCAAGTCTATAATGTTAATTTCCTTTAAACTCAGCAAACAGAAATAAAATGCCAATGTTTTTTCTTTACCCAGAAATTAACTTATGCCGATATAACTTCTGAAAACCATGCATCAAAATTTACAGCTGAGTTATCTAACTAAAATGAACAGCAGAAGCAAATAAAAACCAAGCACATAAAATAGGAAGACACCAAAAATATCCTAGAAACCCCAATGTGGGGAAAACCAGCAAAGGAGGAGCTTTATTGCCTTAAGAGGAATTAATTTACAGCAACAAAAAAATCAGAATTTTCTTACAGCCCAACAATCTCGGCTTGCTTTTTTGGTCGCGCTTTTTTAGCTTCTTTGCTAAGTCGCCCTTTCTCAACTCAACACACAATGTGTTATGTCCTTTACCCTCGTCCTTCTTTTATCACTCTAACTCACCTTTTCTTGAGTCTTCTAAAAGCCTCCAGAAATTCACTTTAGTGAATTATTGATTTCCAAAAAGTCGCTTTTCAGAAATCTGAGTGAAAAGTCAATAAAAGTCATTTAAATGACATTTATACTTTTCCTAAGTTAAAACTTAGGATAAAATAAAAATGCTTATCTGAGTATTTTAATTATGCCATCAGCTAGCCTTGGACACATAGGCTAAGCTGAGACACCTTTTGAGCTACAAAATTAACACTCCCTCTTAGCGAGGAAGGTGTTCTACACCACTCCCAATTTGTCCCTGAAGAAGACAAACTTGCCTTTCATCAAGACGTTCGTGAGAATGTCTGCCACCTGCTCTCCTGTAGGTACATACTATAGCTTCACTGCCCCCTTTTGCACACGGTTCTTGATGAAGTGAAATCTGATCTCTATGTGTTTGGATTTGTCATGAAACACTAGATTCTCAGAGCTTGATGCGTCTCTGGTTGTCACAGTGAATGACAGTCGCATCCAACTCTTGGCCAAACAAACCAATGAACAGTTTACGAAGCCAAATGGCCTCACATGTTGCTAAGCTAGCTGCCATGTACTCTGCCTCAACAGAGCTCAATGCCATTGACTTCTGCTTCCTGTTGAACCAAGAAACAACTCCTGATCCCACGTTGAAACAACTTGAAGTACTCTTCCTGTCCACCGTGCTGCCTGCCCAATCTGCATCTGTAAAGCTTGTCAGCTTCACCCCATCTCCTTGGATGTAACTTAACCCATACTTGATCGTGCCACGTAGATATCGCACAACATGCTTCGCTGCCTCCATCCTCATCGAATCAACCATGAATTAACTGATTGTGCTAACTGTAAAGCATATATTTGGTTCTCCACAAGAGCTTTGAACTCTTTGAATCGACTGAAGACTTTGTCCTTGGTCTTCATGAAGTAGATCTAGGTCTTCCTGGAACGGTCACCGATGAAGGTGACATAGTACTCATACCCACTCAGGGATGGTGTTGACATGGGCCCACATATGTCTGAGTGTATCAAGTCTAGGATGCCTCCTGTCCTACTGTCACTACTTAGGAAAGTTGTCTTAGTCTACTTCCCCATAGCACACCCCTTGCATACTTATGATGCTCAGTGCTAAATTCTGGAAGTCTTGTCACTATCTCCTTGAGCACCTTGAGTGCTCCATGCCATCCTCCTATGCCACAACTCTGAAAAGTCACATGCATTGCTCACCAATGCTCGGGCTGGCTCGAATTGAAGCCTGTACAACTTCTCTTGCTAACACCAATCATCTTCGTTGCCCTAGAGTCCTTGGGCCTGATGTACACTCGCTCATTCAGAAATGAGACTACATAGCCTCTATCCTCCAATGCTGAGATTGATATCAGGTTCTTGGTCATGCTTGGAACATTTAGCACATCCCTCACCATTAGTGGCTTCTCAGACTCCTTCTGAAATGTGATTGTCCCATGGCCTGCTTCCGGACACTTGGCATTATTTCCCATCTCAATCACGAGGTCCATCTCCTCCTCCTACAAGCTGGAGAAGTACCCCCGCACTCTAGTCATGTGACTAGAGGCGCTACTGTTTATGTACCACACACCTGGACTGGTTGAACTAGAGAGACATGCAATGAGTGAAACTCATTCTCGAACCTAGCTACAAACTCAATAACTTCAGTTGAAGCTGATGCAACCATGTGTGACTTCTTGTTGCCCTTCTTTTTGTTTGGGCACTAACTAGCAAAGTGTCTTGGTTTGTGACAGGAAATACACTTAACCTTGCTGAAATCTTTCTTCTTTTCTCCCTTAGAGGTCTGACCCCCACTGGGGCCCTTCTTTCCTTTGAACTTGCCTTTTACAGCTAAGGCAAGGTTCTCCTCATCCTCACTTTTTTGTTGGCTAGCCTATGAGGTACCAACTCGCAGCTCCTCCTAGGTGAAGTGATCCCATAACCTCTTGCAATTAAGGAATTTTTCTTGTGCTACAACACCTTTGACAAATACGTCCCACTGCTTGGTGAAGCCATTCAAGGCTGTCCTCACTAGCTCGGTCTCATCCACGGTCTCCCCAACTGCTGCCAATTCATCTTCGATCTGAGTGAACTTGGTGAGATATGTAACAATTGACTTTCCCCTGGCCATTTTTGTGCTTCTGAGTTTCTCCTTGAGCAACATCTTCTTGCTTTGGTTATTTGACTGGTACAATATAACTAGGGCCTCCCACATATACTTAGCTGTGTTCTTACTAGATAGATGAGGAATGATGTGGTCTTTAACTCCAATAATTATTCGCCTAGCCTTCACATCTCTCTTGAGATGAGCTGGTTGTTGTGCTGGGTCTGCTGTAAGTACTGTTGTCCCTTCAACAAACTCCCACAAACCTTGTTCCTCCAGCAGCAAATTGATTCACTCTCTCCATGGACTGAAGTTTGAGGCTCCCTCTAGCCTATCCCTCAATATCAAGCCTGCATTGGCCATTCTATCAGCTGCCCTAACTCACACGCCCTCTATGGTAACTCGACCCCCTTGCTGATTTACACCTGGTCTGCACAACAAATGGTCTTGATTCCTTCTGTATTCAGAGGCTGAGCTCTGATACCATGTTAATTTTCTTTAAACTCAACAAACAAAAATAAAATGCCAATGATTTTTCTTTACTCAAAAATTAACTTATGCCGATATAACTTTTGAAAATCATGTATCAAAATTTGCAGCTAAGTTATTTAAATAAAATGAACAACATAAGCAAATAGAAACCAAACACATAAAATAGGAAGACACCAGAAATACCCTGAAAACCCAGTGTGGGAAAACCAACAAAGGAGGGGTAGTTTTGGCTTCAGAGGAATTAATTTACAGCAACAAAAAATTCAGAAATTTCTTACAGTCCAACAAACTTGGCCTCAGCCCTATTTTTTCAGCTTTGCTTTTTTGGCCTTGCTTTTTCGGCCCCACTTTTTTGGCCTTGAAAAATCGGCCTTGCTTTTTTGGCCTGTCTCTGCCGGAACGGTCTGCACTCAGCTCACTTCTTCTGATGCTAAGTCGCCCTTCCTCACTCTGCAGAATCGACTTTCTCTTCCTCAGCGAACACCCTCACTCATCAGCTCAACACACAATGTATTATGTCCTTCAGCCTCAGCCTCCTTTTATCACTCTAATTCACCTTTTCTTGAGTCTTCTATAAGCCTCCAGAAATTCACTTTAGTGAATTATTAATTTCCAAAAAGTCACTTTTCAGAAATCTGAGTGAAAAGTCATGAAAAGTCATTTAAATGACTTTTACACTTTTCCTAAGTTGAAACTTAGGATAAAATAAAAACGCTGTTCTGGGTATTTTAATTATGTCCATCAGCTAACTTTGGACACATAGGCTAAGCTGAGACACCTTCTGAGCTACAAAATTAACATATAATGCAAGCTATGAGAATGATAGACAAAACTAATGATAATTGGTACCTTGCCAAAGACCTTGGTTTGCTCTTTTGGTTAAGGAACCATATTTATGGATAAAAGTTCTCAGTTAAATATGTGTGCCTGTGTGTCTGTTGGTGGTTTAGTGGTAACTTGGAGTGGTTGCTTGCTGTAATGATGACCCAAATTCAATTCCTGGAGATCTGGCTCCACCYTTGGGTGCTTGTTGTTGGCTCTTGTTGTAGTGGCCTCACCTGCCTTTGATTCAAAAGGGTGCCACTGGAATAAAAATAGAGGAGAGATGCATTGCTACCATATATATTCTGCAGGCTTTTTTGGAAAATATCTSATTTCTGGCCTGCAGTAAAATTCTACCACATTCTAATCATTGCATGATAAAATGGAAAGGTTTTGGTGAAGTTTGTACTCTTTACAAATAATGTAGGGTTCCTTAGAAKTAACCAAACCCTGAGAGCTGTACTATTCCCATTGCATTCCTTGAAGGAGTCACTGTAGTGTGCTGATGTGCCCCACTGGTTGTAATTGACACTTGTTGATGAAGGATTGTAAATTTAGGGAAAAGAGAAACTGGTTCCTATACTTCTATGTATGGAAGTTTTGATGTAGAAATTAAATCCCCTCCTTCCAGAATCCACTCTACAAGACCTGTGAATAGAGTCAGAATGCTTTATTGGTATGTAATCTTGTTGAGGATGGCAGACAACACAGCCAAAAAAGGGTAAATATTATAGTATAAAAGGTTAGGGTTATTGGTTGTGCTCTAAAAGCTTGATTAAGAACCTAAAATATTCCAGAATCTCTTTCAACAGCCCATTTCAGCTGAACTTGCTAGATGTTGTTTCATTCAATTTAAAGCCAATTCACATTCTTGGTAAGGCCGAGTAAATTTTATAAGCTTTTTCATATTTTACCATAAACAAAAATGGGAAATAACAATGGAATGTGAAATGGGGGCTAGAGGGCTTAGGGTTATAACAAATACCCTTGGGATTATGCATGTTTTGCAGGTATGAAATATTTCAATGTTTAGGTTATAAGAAATATCACTGGGATTAGGCATGTTTTGCAGGTATGAAATATTTTGATGACTCAAAGACTCAAAAATAAATGGCCATATGTATTGCATCAACAATGTAAATCAAAGAACACATTGTAGTGGAACCTATGTCGCAATCAAGTTACATGCACCCACTCCCAGTTTTTTGGACTTTTGGTGTATTTTTCACTTGTTGGTGTGTTTAAAAGAATATTATGACACATATCATAATGGAATTCGTATCATAATCAAATTACATCCACTCATACCCCTTTTTAGGGTTTGGATGTAATTTTTGTGTTTTATTTTTCTTTTTAGAAAGAATATCATGTCTTTGTTTTGTTCTATTACTAAATGTCAACATGATGATGGACTCTAGATGATGCTTGCTACAAAGAAGAGTTAGTAGAGGTGAAAAACAATTGGAGGAAGCCAAAGAACTTTGTTGGTGTTAATTCTAGTCAAGGGCAGAAGATTACTGCCAAGGATGGTGCATAGAAGAAACCACTTAGCAGGATTGTGCAATAGAAGACTGACTCCAAATCTTTGAAGGAAGGAATCAGGATAGAGCATCATGCCGAAGAAGAAAGTACCTTTGTGCAACTACTGTAAACATCAAGTACATCAAAAAGAGTGGCTAGATGATTTATCTAGAGAAGTGTTAGAAGTCTACACAAACAAAGTAGGGAGAAAAAAAGCAATTAGTACTTGACTTTGTAATTGAGGGTGTTTCTCTAATGTCAGCCATCCATATCCATCCTAGTCACATGGATCATGAAAAGCTATTCTCCATCTCAAAATCTAGATTTAGAAGGAGCTTGTCACTACAATATTGGATACATGTAACCATTGAGATAATCTTAGAGGTGATATTCAAGAAGCATAATTTGCTCATAGTTGTGCATCTTGAACTCTCCACTCCTTGGGTTGGTTCAGCAAGAATGAGGAATCTTGTGTCCAATGTAAGTGCAAGGTGAAGTTTGCCACAACAGATTACATTGACGAAGTAGAGTTAGGTATAGTACCTTTGGATGTGTTTGGTGTCATTTTTGACGATCCATACTTGTGAGATTACTATCCAATCTACCAATGATGCAAAAACTAGTATAGACTTGTAAAATATGGATAAGCCTGTTAAATTATGAGCTTGATTTCTTATGCGGATTATTTTTTTAAATTCTTCAACACTTTGATTCCAGCTTAATACATTTCAACAATATAGAATCATAACTGAATAACAATTACCATGTAGATACATAAGCATGCACATCAACAACACATACCCTGGGGAAACCCTGTACAGGGAGAAAAACCCCAGCAAACAATCTTCCTTTATTGCATTAATAATGTATGATCACTTACAAATATCCACCATGAAAAATCTGCTCTTAAATGAGCTTGCCAAAACGACTTAGACCAGACTGTATGACCTTGTAGAAGTAGAGAGACTTGGCTGATATAATCTCTTGTTATTGACCAGCACTGTGGAAGATACCATGCGCTGCTTGGGTGCTGCTTTGCTGTCCTTTACAGGGCTGATATGCAGCCTCACTTAACAGGGATATACACTGCTTTTCTTGACTGATATGCTACCCTTTTTCTTTGACTGTTATGCTGCCCTTTCCTTGACTGATATGTTGTCATTTTCTTGACTGATATGCTGGCCTTTCTTAATAGATATATGCTGCCTTCTTGCTGATATCTAACACTGATATCTATGCTGCCTTCTTGCTGATATCTAGCACTGATATCTATGCTGCCTTCTCACACTAATATGTATCGGCACTCACAACCTTCTTATTCCTACACCCTCACACTGCAAAACACAATGAATGAGAAGAAGGGTCGACCTCTGCTTATATAGGAATGGAGAGGTGAAGGAAAGGGCATGAATTAGCAGCTTGAATGCATGCTTGTCATAACTCAGCTTTACACTTGAGTCTGAAATTAGAATTTGACTTAACACTTCAGTTAGGAATCCAACTCGCCCTTGTGACTTGGCAATGCATGCGAACTAACTCAACATGCACATGTATCTCCGGGCCTCCTCCCAGACCATGCTTCCTTCAGAGTCTTCTGCTTTACTGCCATTGTTGGAGATCTATTCAGTAGGTATACTAGTGCGAACATTGCCTTAGCCCAAAATCTGTTTTGGAACACACATGTTCTATAGCATACACCTGGCCATCTTTGTGATTGTGGTTCCACCTCTCAACCACTCCATTCCGCTGTATTGAACTATCATTTAATTCCATGTTTAACACAAAAGTTATTATATTCTTTTGAACATAATTCCCCACTATTATCAGACCTAAGAGTGGTAATGTGACAACTTGACTCTTTTTCTACTAAGGCTTTGAACTTTTGAAACTCATTAAACACATCAGATTTCAATTTAAAAATATGCCCACATCTTTCTACTGTAGTCATGAACAAAAATAACAAAATACTTGACACCGGTGATGGATGTTGATGATTGCAGCTTCATGCGACATTCTCCAGATCGTTCTCCTCTGGACTGAGTTGAAACATCTGTGAGAGAGCCCATGTGACGGGTGTGTCATACTCCTCTGGACTGAGTTGAGATGACATGTGGTCTCTTGTCGTGCTCCTCTGGACTGAGTTGAGATGACTTGAGATGGTCTCATGTCTGACTCCTATGGACTTAGTTGAGTCGACTTGAGATGGTTCTCTAGATGGTACTCCTATGGACTTAATTGAGTTAATTTGTTGAGAGTGATGTCCCTGTGGCTGAGCACAGCTGGATGTGTCCCTAGTGGCTGAGCACTAGAGGATGTGTGGATCCCTTGCTATAATGTCTAAGAGTAAGATTTGTTGTAACCCTAATTTGTGTTGTAAAGGGTACAAGTCGGCCCCACCATGTAAAAGATAATTAATATTGTGTAAAGATTAATTATATTATTCAGTTGAACAAGTCGACACTATTGTGCCAATAGACACATCCTTTTGATGTGCTAGGTCTTGTATAAATAGGAGTAGATCCCCATTGTGGATCTAACTCACTCACACACTTGTAACATTCTCTTTGTTAGCACTCTTTCTATCGAGTTATTTCAAAGAATTTTTTTTTGCTACAGGAACTTCCAGTAGCGCCTTCGTCAACGTTTGGCAGTAAATGCTCGAGATTTGCATTCTTGGTTTTACAAAAATTGGGTGGAAGCTTATTTTCTATCAGGTCTAAAGCATTGGATGTCTTTTGGCCAAATATTAAATTTTTTTGGGATTTTTGGCTTCTTTAAGCCAATTTTGGCTCTTGGCCTTTTTTGCAGGGTTTAATCACTTTTATTTAACAAAAAAGGTATTGGGCCCAAAGGCTTAATCTCCAAGTGTTCCAGCCAAGTCTGTAAGCTACCACACCAAGCATCAAACCACACATATCAAAGTTAAGCACCAAGCCACCAAGGGGATAAGCCCACGAGAATCCAAACTCGCTCTCAATCCCAGCAGATCAGAAGAAATAGGCTGAAGCAACTTCATTTGTTTTTCATGGAGATCTGATAGTTTGAAAACTTCACCTCTTATACAAATTTTAAAAAACTGTGATTTATGATGATGGAGTATGGGATAACCTTTTTGTTTCTTGTTTCTAAGGTATCATGCTTCTTTTTGTTATGGTCAGTTGCAGACTGGGTGAAGAAATGCATCGAAAATGTTCAAAACTGGTTTTTTGTATGTCGCTATAGGAAGTTCCCGCAACTCTCCACACTAAAAACAAGGGATTTTCTGGAAATGACTGTTTTTGCAGTCAATTTCAAAATCAGGCTCTGACCATATGGAGAGGTATTTTGAAAAATTGAAAGAGRTTTTTCTYAAGCACAAGCTCATATACAAAAACCTCCCTCAGTTTTCACACGTGTCATGGTTTGGGAGATATAAGCAAAGCTTTACAACGCACTTTTCAGATTTGAAAWTACAAGAATTTTCYTGTTTTAGTCATCTTCTTTGGGCACATATTATGAGGTGATGGAAAGGTATTTTGAAAAATTGAAAAAGGTTTTTCTCAAGAACAAGCTCATATACAAAAACCTCCCTCAGTTTTTACACAGGTGTCATGGTTTGGGAGATACAAGTAGATCTTTACAGCTTTTTTTTCATAAATTTGCCATATGTTGTGAAATGGGACAGTTAGCCCTTAGTTCGATTCCACACGTGCCAAGATGAGGTGTCAAGTCAGGAAGACACATGGATGTTCAAGGAGGAAATTTTTGCTAAAGATCCTCAAAGATTTGATTTGATTTGATTTGAATGTATTTAATGCTTTAAATGTCAAACCCTAGATTTTAGGTACGGGATTGATTTTCCAGATATTTTGTAATCTTGTTGATATGACTAAGAGCAAATTCGACCCTAGGAGGTGTCATTTATGTCTATTTTGAGTAGATCAAATCCAAGCTTTGAGGATCTAGTTGCTATCTCATATATCTATAAAACTCATGAAAAATCATATGTAAAAGGGGGAGGATTCAGTCCTAGGGACTGAGAGAGAGTTGAGGTTCAATTTGTCAGATTGGGGATTCCTGTTATATCTTTCATCCTTGTCTCAAGACTTCTATGTAAAGATCTCAACAGATAATAAAGTGTATGGTCAGTTTGTTCTCTTATTTATGTGTAAATCATTTTGTTTTTCTTCTACTGGAATATGCTATGCTACTATAGGATATATGTATGCATCTTCTGTGCTGAGAGGGCTGCAGTGTAGGGAATGCTGTAGTCTTTGCCACAGACTTATTCGAGTCTTTAATTCATATTTAGAAAGAGTTTCTGAATATTGAGTTATTCATCCACTGTTAGATATATTAAAGATCAGGGTGCTCTTTAATGGTCTTACAGTTTGTTTCTCACACTATCTCTTTCCACTTCTCTATAACATTATAATTGATCTAAGCTCTATTAGCCTGACCTGCTGCCCATAGAATGTTGAGACATGGTTGTTGTTTTTAATGGACTCCATGCCCAATGGCTAGCTGTTGACTTCCAGTCATCTCTCTGTCTTCGTGTTGATCCTATCGCTCTCAAACATCTTAAAATATAAAACTTTATTGAGCATTTTTGAAGCAAGGTGTGCTAGGCTTGACTCAATTGCAGTCTTGAGTCGACTTCTAGCGCTAACACTCTCAACACAAGTTGTACGACTGAAGTGCACACTTCTCTTAAGTGCAAGTTTCTAGGTCAAGGAGCACCCTCTTATGTGCTCTCAGGTTCATGGTGTGGGGGATCTTCTCTTGACTCTATAGCAAAGGATTGCTAGGTTTTTCCCTTGATTGAGAAGGGTTTTCCCAGGATAAACTCTTGTGTTCTTGTGCATCGTTATTCTTCTTGTGATCTTGGTTACTGCAACACTTGTGTATGGTATTGTTGCATTGTTTATGGTTCAAGTTCACGCTAAATTGAAATAAACTACATGTGCTTGAGCTAAGCATTAAAATTCAACATGGTATCAGAGCAGAGTTCCTGAAGAGCCATTGCACAAGCCATTGAAAAGCCAACCATCACCTTCTTGCTGCAACTGCAAAAATTGCCCTCCTTCTTTTGCCAGTTTTTGCACCTTCCACTTGAACCTTGGGGCTAAAATTTGCATAGGAGTGTACGACCTCCTTCAACACACCTCCAACAACTCTCAGATTGCAAATCAAAGAAGTTTTGATTTTTGGTCCCTGGGGTTTCTGCAACTCATTGAAGGATTTTTGCAGCTCACTAGGGTTCTTCTGACTTTATAAAAGCGTATTGTTGGCAGTCATAAGTCTAGCGAAACCTACGGTTGCTAGCCTAGTCTAATCGTTAGGTTTCCTAGCCTAGCCATTAGGGTTTTTGAAGAATCTACAAACCATGAGGAACAAAACTTTGGTGGAAGATAGGCTTGATCGATCAAGCAACTTCAACTTCTGGAAATCAAGACTACAAATCACTCTGGAAGAGGATGATCTATTGAGTTTGATAGAAAAGACTCTACTAGAAACAACTATCGATGAAGAGAAGGCTGATTGGAAGGAAGATGATGTCAAAGCAAGGAAGATAATCATCTATTCACTAAGAGATCATCTACTACCACGTATTACTACCTTGAAAACAACTTATGAAATGTATGATGCATTGAAGAAGATGTTTGAGAGCAACAACACAAACAAAGCTCTTACATTGAAGCATCAACTTCAAAATATCAAGATGATGAAGGCTGACACCATTGCCACCTTCTTCATGAGGATCTCAAAGATCAGAAATCAGCTAGGTGCCATTGGAGAAACCATAACAGACAGAGAACTTGTCATGACTACTCTCGATGCTCTTCCAAGACATTGGGAACCAATTCTTCAAAGTATCAGTGGAAGAGCAGATCTACTTGAGTTTGATCGTCTATGGACAGACTGCACCCAGGAAGAAACCAGACTTATAGCTAGAGGAGTGCAAGACTCCCATCATGATGACAATTAAGCTCTTGCTTCTCATGCAAAGAGAGGCAGAAGGAATAGAAGAAGTTTTAACAAAGCATTCAAAGACAAGAAAACTTTAGTAGCTCCAAGTCATGAACAGAGAAAAGACATATCAAGGATTCAATGTTTCAGATGTGACAAGTATGGACACATTGCGAGAAATTGTCCTACTAGGAAGAAAGGAAGACAACTTGCATCCACTGCTGATGTTGATCCATAGCCACATCAGAAAGATGAAGACCTAAAAGATGGAGCATTCTTCTTCATATCAACACTCTCAGGTATGGTTTCTACAGATAGTGATATTTGGTTAATTGACAATGGTGCTTCCAGACACATGACTGGATACAGAGAACATCTTACAGACCTTGTTGAGAAAGAGTCTCGTCTACATGTTGTACTTGGTGATAATGCCAGATATACTGTGAAGGGAGTTGGAACTTCTACATTCCAACTAGATTTTGACATACCACTTCAGTTGAGTGAGGTACTATATGTACCTGGGATGAAAAGGAACCTTGTCTCTGTTTCTGCCTTAGAGGATAAAGGCTACAAGGTTACCTTCTCTGAAGGAAAAGTTCTTGCATGGCACAAGAACTCACACATGGATTCTGCCCGTGTGATTGGTGTTCGAGAAAACAATTTGTACAAATTGACTGTTCGACCATTCCAGGCCCTGTTACATGATACTATCAGTTTGAGCGAGCTATGGCATAGGAGACTTGCTCATTTACATTACAGAGCCCATCCCGCTCTGGGGAAGATGGTAACAGGCCTTCCAGAGATACATGTTTAGCATAATGGCGTTTGCAGTGGTTATGCTCTTGGCAAGAATGTCAAGGGGTCCTTCTTGATCAATGACAGTAGATCCAAAGGGATCTTGGACTTGATACATTCAGATGTTTGTGGACCCATGATTGTTGCTTCCTTGAACGAATATTTGTACTATGTGCTCTTCATCGATGATCACTCTCGGAAGACGTGGATTTACTTCTTGAAGACCAAGGATGGAGTCCTTATGAGATTTCAAGAGTTTAAAGCTCAGGTTGAGAACCTGACAGGGAGGAGGATCAAGGTGCTGAGATCAGATAATGGAGGAGAGTACACCTCTAGGGATTTCAGTGATTTTTGTATTGAGGCAGGGATCAAGAGGGGTAAACCGTTCCTTATAACCCTTAGTAGAATGGGGTTGCATAGAGGAAAAACAAAACCATTATTGAGGCAACCAAAGCAATGATACATGATCATAATCTACCTATGATTTTGTGGGTAGAAGCATCCATTACAACTGTGTATGTTCAGAACATGAGTCCTCATCAGATTCTGAAGAACATGATTCCCGAAGAAGCTTTCACCAGTGTGAAGCCTAAGGTTGGACACTTCAGGATATTTGGGTGTCCAGTATACTTTCATGTACCCAAGGAGAAGAGGACCAAGCTAGACCCTTCAGGCAGAAAAGGTACATTCGTGGGGTACAATGAATCTTCGAAGGCATACCGGATCTACGTCCCTGGTCAAAGACAGATCGAGGTTAGCAAGCATCCAAAGAATCTCAGATGGAGATTGACAGTGAGAAGAATGAAGAGACAATACCTTCTCCCCCTTCAACATTTCAGAGGGAGACAATTACTGATCCAGTTGATCCCGTAGCTCAAGTTGATGTTCCCAGAGACATTATAGTAGGCCATAAGAGGCCTGCTTGCGCTCGACAGACTCTGTAGGAGGTAGAGGGACATGCAACTCCTTGTGGTACATTTTGAGAGTGCAAGAGACCACAGAGATTTTCTAGCTACATTTCAGCTACGAGACACATCATTGATGCTGAGCCTTCTTGTCATGGAGAAGCAACAGGTCAGCAGGTTTGGCAAGATGCCATGATTGAAGAGTATCAGTCCATCATGAAGAATGATGTGTGGGATATTATTCCGAGACCGGAAGGGAAGTCTGTTGTGACTTCCAAGTGGATCTATAAGATCAAACATGCAGCTGATGGAAGTGTCGAGAAGTACAAAGCGAGATTTGTGGCTAGAGGATTCTCTCAGGTGGAGGGAATAGATTATGAGGAGAGATTTGCTCCTGTTGCCCTATACACTTCCATCCGTATGATCATTGCCCTAGCTGCATCCATGGGTTGGAAACTACATCAGATGGATGTAAAGACAACCTTTCTCAATGGTGAGATTGAGGAAGAAGTTTACATTGAGCAACCAGATGGATTCATGATACATGAGCAGAAGTCTCATGTGTGCAGTTTGAAGAAAGCCATGTATGGACTAAAGCAGGCACCTCGTGCTTGGTATGAGAAGATTGATGGATACTTGATGAGTTTGGGCTTCAGCAAGAGTGTTGTTGATCAAAACCTATACTACCATATTGTTGGAGACGAGTGCCTGATTTTGGTCCTGTACGTTGATGACTTATTCCTCACCGGTTCAGAAAGTCTTATTGCTGAATGCAATTGTGCATTGATTTTTGAATTCGAGATGAAGGACCTTGGTATGATGCACTACTTCTTGGGACTAGAAGTATCGCAGAGGATTGGTGAGATTTTTTTGAGTCAAGGAAAATATACAGTTGATATATTGAAGAAATTCGAGATGACAGACTGCAGATCCATGCCTACATCGATGGTGATGAATTTGAAGAAGATGAACGAGGCTTCTTCTGAGTCAGACAAGATTGATCCACATCTTTATAGACAACTGATTGGATCATTGATGTATATGGTTAACACCATATCTGATATATGCTGTGCAGTGAGTATACTCAGTTAGTTTATGAGTCAGTCGAGATAGACACACTGGATAGCAGTGAAGCATGTGTTGAGATATCTACGAAGCACAATTGGTTATGGTCTGAGATATGTCTCCAGTGTAGACATGAGATTGCAGGGATATGCCGATGCAGATTGGGCAGGGAGCACAGTAGATCGAAAGAACACATTTGGTTGTTGTTTTACCTTGGGATCTGCCATGGTTTCCTGGTGCAACAGGAAACAAACTAATGTGGCTTTGAGTACTGCTGAAGTAGAATACATTGCATTATGTGTGGCAGTCCGCGAAGTAGTGTGGCTTCGCAAGCTCCTTGCAGACTTATTTGGACATGAGATGGATTCCACAGTTATCCATTGCGATAACTAGAGCAGTGTGAAGCTCTTAGAGAATCCTGTGTTTCACGATAAATCGAAACACATTGAGATCAAAAACCATTATATCAGAGATATGGTGCAGAGGAAAGCAGTACATGTGCAGTACCTTTCTACACGCGAGCAAGTTGCAGATGTCTTCACCAAACCGCTTGCCAGGACAAAGTTTGAGTGCTTCCGTGAGAGACTTGGCTTGGTGGAGAATGCCTCCCTAACTGATAGGGAGTGTTGATGATTGCAACTTCACGAGACATTCTCCAAATCGTTCTCCTCTAGACTGAGTTGAGACATCTCTGAGAGAGCCCATGTGATGGGTGTGTCATACTCCTCTGGATTGAGTTGAGATGACGTGTGGTCTCTTGTCGTGCTCCTCTGGACTGTGTTGAGACGACTTGAGATGGTCTCATGTCTGACTCCTATGGACTTAGTTGAGTCGACTTGAGATGGTTCTCTAGATGGTACTCCTATGGACTTAGCTGAGTTAATTTGTTGAGAGTGATGTCCTTGTGGCTGAGCACTAGAGGATGTGTGGATCCCTTGCTATATTGTCTGAGACTAAGATTTGTTGTAACCCTAATTTGTGTTGTAAAGGGTACAAGTCGGCCCCACCATGTAAAAGATAATTAATATTGTGTAAAGATTAATTATATTATTCAGTTGAACAAGTCGGCCCTATTGTCCCAATAGATACATCCTTTTGATGTGCTAGGTCTTGTATAAATAGGAGTAGATCCCCATTGTGGATCTAACTCACTCACACACTTATAACATTCTCTCAAGACAAGATGTACGACTGAAGTGCACACTTCTCTTAGGAGCAAATTTCTAGGTC
>JASDQU010189687.1:0-11761 GCA_032191745.1 Picea mariana | reverse complement strand
AAAAATAAGACATTTAAATCCAAAATTCTGGACTCTAAGCCATCGCTTTAAGATAGATAACTTCAAACCTGCAAAAAAAATAGAATTCAAAAATAAAAAATTTACAATTCAAACATGCGAAATAAAATAGAATTCAAAAATTGTGATTAAAACAAAATTGACATATATACCAAAAGAGTTAAGTCTCATCCTCCAACACACTCTTTCCCACCAAATATAATATAAACATATTTTCCACCATATATAATTTAGACTTCTGTAACAATAAAAAACAATAATAATAAAAAACAAATAACACATATTAGCATATATACTTTAACTAAATATTAAATAAACAATAAGAAATAATAACATACCCAACCACAATTAAACAAATTTAAGATAGTTACTCTCCACATTAAGCATACATGATTTAAACAATTTGTAAAATTTTATCTAAAATATTAAAAAAAATTAAAGAGAAAAATTTTGTTCTTGGTAAAAAAAAATTGTGTTCAGAGTTAGAGTTAGATAATAATCTAAAAACAAATATAGAACTGTGTATGAAGAAAGTTCACAAATCTCCATATTAAGTCATTCTTCCAATGGAATACTTATCTCCTTGTGGATAAAGTTCCAAATCCTTCAGGAGAAATTCTCATCCCAGGTGATGTTAGTTGATCTTATTTACTCAACAATAAAATACTAACCTCCTTAGTGGTAAAATACTTCTCTCCTCTTCTACAGTGGTCATATAATCAAATTCTATTATTCCCTTTCAAATTAAAGGACTAATAAATCTCCATATTAAGCCATTCTTCCAAAAAACTACTTATATCTATGAAAGTTCACAAATCTCCATTTAAAAAACCATTCTTTCAGAAAATACTTATCTCCTCTTTCTGCGGTGGAATAGATGTTCTTATATAATCTTTCATGTACATGAAGAAAACACAAATCTACACATGTATATTAAATCATTCTTTAAAAATCATTTAAATCTTTCATCTTTGGAATGTATTCATATTACATATAATCAAATGCTCTTTTAAATTACGTGTGATCTAGCTCACATATACATATGTATAGATTATTTGTAAATCTACTTCAATGTTGGTTTTTGTGGTTAGTAACCAATTTAGTTAAGAGTTTGACAATACCCTGGAAAGAAGGAATTCCCTTCGTTGTATGTAGAAAACACAAATGTCCATACTACACCATTGTTGGACAAGAAAGTAAAGAATGCAATCAAAGAAAATTTAGAAACTTTCCATCTTTTGATGTGGGATAGAGTATGTTATCAAATAATCAAATGTTCAAGTTCAAAATTAGGTCTTCATCATGATCTAAACTTAAATACGTTTGAATGTACACCATTTAAGACAATGATAAGCTTATATAGGGGTTCTATATATTTCAAAATAATTGATCAAAGTATTGAATAGAAACTTGGCTAAACTAATAATTTGAGAAAACAAAAATTTGATAAAAGTAAAAAATATATGCTTATTCAAAATAAAAGAAAATTAAAACTCACTAATGTTCAATCAACATACATTTATGAATAATCCTGAATACACGCATCCTTCCCAAATCTGGGTGCTTCCTCTGCTTCCTCCTCAATCCCAATCTCCCTCCCATGTGCACTCTCAGGTACTGTCTTCTCCACATTACCCTATACAACACATTTCAAATTTGAAAATTAAATTTAAATAATTATAACACATTAAATTTAAATTATTTTAACACATTAAATGATACCTTTGAACTCCCACCCTCTTTAAACTCTCCCAACGAGAATTGAGACAAGCCTCCCCAAGCAGTAGGAGATGGAATAGAGATCTATGAACAACACAACTAAGAACTAAATCTAGGATTCAATGTGTTCACATTTATACAAATATGTAAATTTTGTTGATCTCTTATTCAAAAGATTGAAGATTAGACAACTAAAGTGCTCATCTGTGGATATTAAAAAACACATACCTGATTCCACCCATCCAAATTTAAACTTGTGAAATCAAGTCCCCTATTTACTATAGATTCATTTAACATGTCTCCAAACTGCAATTAATGACAATAACAACTCAATTATTTATATAGATACAATGATATCTACATCTAGAATTAGAAGTAAACTATCCTAAAATGTGTCAAAAATTTACTAACTAGAACACATACTAGTCTGTTTTTTGGGTCATCATTTTGAATGACCTTCTTCCACCCATCATGACAAAATTTTTCATAATCCTTAATATCTTCTACTGATATGGTATCTAACTCCGCATATTTTTTATAAACAAATGTGGCCTGGGAATTGGCTTCTGCTCACTAACGGTTCATGCCAATATCAACACCATAAAAATATCTTCCAAATCTTTCCCAATTTCATTCCTAGCCTCTTTTCCAACCTATGATGTATCTTGCAACTCTGAATGTGAAGAAAAGGTGCATGTTGGGTGAGATACTAAAGGTTGTGGAGGCCTCGACAATGTCTCATTTCAATATGCCCATTTGCAATCATACGTCCGTCATTTACCAATCCTATAATAATCAGATGGTAGAATAGTATAATCAGGGTGCATGTGCATGAAAAACTATGCATAAAAGTGTCTTGAAAAACAGTGTGGAACCTTATCATTCCACGACAATTTCCCATATGCTGCCAAAACTTTGTTATACAAATGTCCTACAATGTCGAGGTGCTTAAAATATTGCACCTTCAACATCTTTCGCTTTGTTCCATCTTTGAAATTGAACATCAAAATTGCATCTTCTTTTGAAACTTTATTTTCTACTGCCTCCCATTTATTAGGGCCCATCACCTCTAACTTTTGCCGCCTCACTAGATCAAAAAAATTGTCAGTGGTTGGCCCCATCTTTTGATATGCATCCATAAAGTTTTTTAATGAATGCAAAACAATATGCAATATTTGTTTACTTTTCTGAGGGAGTTCCAGAACCACCAAATCATTTTCCAACCTCATTTTAACACCTGAGCATCTCTCAAGGGTCATTGCTTCAGTAATCCCTTCCCAGGGAAGTTTATCACCAACATCTGAAGGATAGGTGGACGTAGGCGTGTAATCTTTTGTTTCTTGACAACGTGGCTTCATAAATCCACCTTTACCCTCTGCACCAACATTAGAATCTTCGTGAAAACCACTCTCTCTTTCATTGTCATCCCTTTCTCTAAAATCATTTTCTACACACACATTTGAAAGTAATTACAACATTTAACTTGACATAAATTTAAATACACAAAAATACAACCAAAATAAAAAAAATCAAATAAAATTACCAGAAATATTCTCTTGTCCTGAGATATTCCCTACAGTCTCAGGTGTAGGAGTATTAGTGAGCAACTTATATAAGAAGGATGGATCCATAGCACTTGCTTGAGCACATTCTGCAGTTGATCTATTCACAGACTCGTTTGATAATCTCCTCTGATGAGATTTTTGTTGGTCACTCGGAGTCTTAGTCGAAGAAGGAGTTTCTCTTCTTCCTTATTGGGAGAGCCTAGAGAGTTTGCGAGGAATGTTTGGAGAATCTTATGTCGAAATACCTCCTCAATATCTATCATTTGGAAATTCATGAAAAGTTAAGCCCAAGACAAGTACGGGTTAATATCTCCAACATTGACCAACAAAAATTATGAAGAAAGAAAAAAAAATAAGAAAAAATTAATAAAAATCTCCATCAACTTAGTGTAGACACCTTTGAGCATTATAATAGGGTAATGCATAGCTTCACTACCCATGTCCATTTCAAATATGTTTTGGTTTCTTAATATTAGCACAAATAACCTTGGTAAATCCACCAAGAGTACATGGGTCAAAGTTTGGTAATAGAGTAGCGGTTATCTATATGGACAATCATATTTCATGCATCCAACAGGTATGGAGCACAGTCCATGAAAATCAACAATTAACTTTACTCCATGTTTGGTTGGATGGAAGAAATCTTCCATCTATAAAACAATGGCATTAACTATCAACAAGTCTGTATTACACTTGGGGGGGGGGGCATTAATAGAGAAAAATGTATTATATGATTGCAAGTTGTTGGAATTTTGTTTATGATTGCAAAGTGACTGTTACATATTTCAGTGTATCTATTATGGAAGTTGAGGGAATGACTACAGTGAATATACTACCTATGTTTCACTATTTGTTTTATATTTGTTGTGTTATATTAATGCATATTTTCCATAACATATTACAATGTAATATGTCATAACATATATTACTATATAACATATTACATTGTAATATGTTATAACATATTACAATGTAATTATATGTTATAGTAATATGTTATAACATATTACGTTGTAGTATGTCATAACATATCCCAATGTTATAACAGTGAATATACTACCTATGTTTTGGTGTATCTGTTCTGGAGGTCAAGGGAATGACTTCAGTGAATATATTGCTTATGTTTCAAAGTTTGTTTCTATTTATAATATTTTTATAATGGGTATCATTGTTTTTGGGTTTCCTGGTAGCCTTGTCACACCCCGAGAATAAAACCTTTATAAAGTTTGACTTTTGCAAGTTCTTGGCAAATACAATGCACCAACAATTTTTAAATTTTAGGGGTACCAGGTCATTCAGGTACCAGTCTCACTTGATCCATATGTTAATCCATCAAAACTACTCACATATGGGTTATTTTAAGTCTAGTATGGTGAATGACCAACAAACATGCTTCTCTCCCAACCATTGAGTGGTTTCCTATGGTAAGAGATCATGTCACCAGTGAAGGTTTTTTGCAGTATGTAAACTGTTTTATGTCTATATTAGACTTTATTATCCAAAATGAGGTATTCATTATAATTATTCCTTTATTCAAAGGGTCACTACAATTTCAAAACAACACCAAAGTGGGAGACTGGTTCCTTTTTTAGTAGTTTACTATGATAAGAGTCTATGGTTTGGACGAGAAGCCACATCAAAAGTGAGTGTTGAATTTGGTTGTTCTAGAGACTGGAAAAAGTGAAATTCATTCAGTTGCTAACTAAAAATCCAAGAATATATTACATTAATGTTGATCATATGAATTTCAAGGAAAAAACAAATCTACACAAGTTGGTCACTCATGTCTTACACAGAGATTTGACGAAGACTCATGACAATATGAAGAAATTCACATAGGCATTAATCAAAGTGGAGAAATAGTTGAAGTAAGATAAAGTGGTTATTACAACAAGGATTTCCAGAATCAACAATCTGTAAAATACTATTTATAACTTATGATACTCTAATATTACATATGTAAAAATGGATTTATAAATTGAATTCCTAAAGATTTGAAATTTTTATAAAATACAAAACGTTTGAAATTAAAAGTTGGACAGTTTGAAATTTTTATGAAATTTTTATAAAATACAAAATGCTTCAAATGACCATGACTTGGCTGCAGGGAGCCAACCATGTGGACAAGCCGTGGGCATGCCCATGGCTTGGCCATAGGGCTGCCCCCCTATGGCCAATTCACAACCAATTTTAATAAGAGATTATCTATGCACAAAAAAGCAGGGCATTTGAATCTAAGTCTTTAACACCAGAGTGAAAGACAGTAGATTTGGCTCATGGCTGACTGCTCAGGCACAGACTAATCACTTAAATGCTTACTATATTCTTAATATTTTATTGTTAAATGTCTATATCAAATTTAAAAACTTAATGTTTGATTATTAAATGTCTATATCAAATTAACTAAATTCATATTGTTTATAAATTATTTATTAATGTCTATATCAAATTTCCATTTTTAAGTAAATCCATATTGTTTATAAATTTATTGTTTGTGTGTATAATTTAAACATATAAACAAGTAATTTTTAAATTGTCTTCCTATTTTATTTTTAAATTTATTAAAAAAAAATTACACACACACACACACACACACACACACATATATGTGTTTTAAATATTTTCCATTGTATGTATATATATATTTTTTTAAGTAAAAAAAGGTAGTGCCTGTTATATTACCATTTCCAAAGTACAGAATTCAAGACTGTAGGTGATTCCAGCTGTGCCGCCTGAGCAGGAAACCGAGACAGCGTGGCATCCATGTCCATGTGTCACACTGAAGATAGAGTTTAACAAAAATTGACAAAATTGACGTCCTGCCCGAAGGAAACCAGGACTCATGGTCACATCATGCAAGCTGGTTATTCTAACTATCTCTAAGACTAACTGATATCTAGCTAGTAAAAGGCAGAGACTGTAATGAAAAGACAAAGACCAGAAACAAGTTTGAAGCATGAGGGAACCTCTGAGCCAAGATGGTTGTCCTAGACCTCGGACTGCCTCCATCGCACCGGGAACGTGTAGCTGCGTGCGCAGGTCAGACATTGCTTTTTGGCCGATGCTCTGGATTGTGCCGCGAAGAACATATCCATCCGCTGATCCAGGCGTTCCAATCAGAAGGTGTGGTCATCCAGCTTGTGCCTAATTTCATAGACCAGTTCGATATACCCCCAGTCAACTGTCGGTGGTTGCTTCTCTCTGGTATCCTCATCCACGTCCTGTGCTCGTTGTCGTCCCCTCTTGCTGTCTATTTTCTTCTTTTTGTTGGTGGGCTCTAGGGGAGCCTCCTCTTCCACGTAGAAGGGGGAGTAAGGTTTCTTCGGGGTGGCAGTAGAGGGGTCAGACACCTTGCAATCATAATGACTTTTGCTGTGGGTGCCCAAACTTATGCTCAGGTTCCAGTTATCTGGTGCTATGAACAAGATATGCCTGGGAGGGCTTGGTGGACCAGCTTTCGGTATGACCTTTTCCACGTACGCCATTGGAGGCGAATGTGGTCTGGTCTTTCTCCTCTGGGCTGCAATCGCCATAGCTCTCTGAAAATTATGCTTTCGCTTGCGTCGAAACTCTGTCGCTTCGAATTTTTCCTTCCGCTTGCGCCGAGACTCCTCTGAATGCCATGCCTCTCCCCGGCGCGACCTCCCTCAGATTCGGGGCATGACGAGGTAACTGTGAGGAGTTTGAGTGCCTAACCAGTGCAGTCGCCTCTCTAGAGAGGAAGGAAGGAGGCCACCGCTGCTCTGGTTCGACTGCAAGACCAAAGCTTCCTAGAGAAAAATGCAATGTGAAGTCGCTGATCGAACCACTAACGTTGTTATGAACACCACCACCATTACCATGGCATTAAACCTTGTCATTAATCGTTGCTGCATAGTGCTCTGGTGAGGGGTACCCTTCGCTTGCGCGAGGGGCCTCATCGTGAAGGTTCTCCTGGCTCAGATTCATGTGGTTTAATGGCGGAGGTATTGCGAGCCGGTAGATGCATTAATGCAGCGTCCCGACTCGCTCTCACATGGCTCTAACGCGCCACCTGTCACCCCATCCAGGGTTCCATTGTATGTATATTTCACAAATATTCCTTTACAAATTATAAGATAGACATTAATGTAGAACAAGGAACACCAGAATCAACAATCTGTAAAATAATATTTATAACTTATGATAATCTAAATATGTAAAAATGGATTTATAAATTGAATTCCTAAAGATTTAAAATTTTTATAAAATACAAAATGTTTGAAATAAGAAGTTGGACAGTTTGATTTTTTTATGAATTTTGTATGAAATACAAAATGTTTGAAATGATTGTGACTTGGCCGCGGGGAGCCAACCATGTGGCCAATCCGTGGGAGTTCCCACGACTGGGCCATAGGAATGTCCCTCGCAGCCAAGTCACAGCCAATTTTAATAAGAGATTATCTATGCACATAAAAGCAGGTCATTTGAATCTAAGTCTTTAACACCGGAGTGAAAGACAGTAGATTCGATTACTGGCCGACTGCTCAGGCACAGACTAATCACTTAAATGCTTACTCTATTCTTAATATTTGATTGTTAAATGTCTATATTCAAGTAATTCCATATTGTTTATAAATTTTTCCATTGTGTGTATATATATATATTTGTAAATATAAGAACAAATTTATATTTTAAGAAATAGAAGAATTATATTTAAAGAAAAAGAAATAGAAGTGCATATTTATTTTCATTATATTTACAAGAAATATAAATTATTAAAAATATTAAGATGATGTTCGTCAGATAATATTTGAATATAACCAAAAGAACAAAATATATTTTTATGCATAAAGTTATTTGAATTAAACCACTTAATAAATTATGTGGTCGAACAATAGACCAGAACTATTACCAGTCAATAAAATGTTGTCTTTAAATCTAAACTGGACCAGAACAAATGCGCACATACCAAATCTAAAATCTCAATACTAATTAACAAATTTAAATAAATGTACATATAAATGTACAAATGTTAACAAATTTAAAATAAACATAAATATTTATTCTACCTGTACCAAACTATATAACACATTTATGCACAGAATTTTATAACACTTTTATAATCAGAATGCAATCTTTCGAACTATTACACATCATAATAAATTCATTTTAATCTTGGATTCAATAAATATTCACATAATTTTTTAGATGTCGAAAGACAAAGGGTTAAGAATGAACTATGCAAGTTTACTTTTATTTTATTATGAGTTTTATAAATATCCTCACATCTCTTTTAGTTACTCGCAGACAAGACATAAGGGAAATAAAACTCTTATTTTTTCCAGGAAAGATAAGTTTTTATTTTTAAAATCTGAATGTTTAAACAAATTCTAAAGGTACATTTTGACTAATTAAAGCTAAGATTCTGTACCAATCCAAATTCAGACAAAAATTAAAACAGATTCTGGCATAGGAACCAAAGAACTATTGGAAGCTTTCAAAACATATAAACCCATCAAGGCAAGACAAGCCTATGGTCCAAAGGGGCACCGCGGAATAAGCCTAATGATTTTTTAGGATTCCGTAGTTGGCTACTTGGAGGCAGACTGTTTATAGAAAGATTTCTTAAAAGAAGGAAGAGGTCAATCTGACTGGGATAGATGTGGAATGCTGACTCACCCTACTGGTGCAAAACGTATACTATATGGCTCTATGAAAAATAAGGAGGCCATGGAAAACTTCAACAAACACGTGGGTTTTTAATATTTTCATTGTTAAACCATTCTGCAATTACTGTTCAGCTAAAACAATTTAGTACTTGGATTTAAGTAGTTTTGGTTGAAAAGGACGTCCTGGTAACATTAGAATTTGATGTTGGTTGATCAGCTAGTGGAAGGGATAAGTATGACTGTGACTTGGACTATGACTTGGCTACGGGGGCCCAACCTTGTGGCCAAGCCATTGGCATGCCCATGGCTTGGCCACAGGGTTGGCCCACCGTGACCAAGTCACAGTCCCATGGACTGTGACTTGGCAAGGGAAGAAAAAAAGTGTAGGAAAAAGAGTTGATCTACTTTGTTGGGTCAAGGAGATGGGAATCTAAATTTTATATAATTTTTCCAATATGCGGAAGAGTAATAATACTATATGGGACATATAAGAACAAGATCATTCAATACTTTCTAGTTTCAATTATCCTTGTACATGGACAGGGTCAAATACGACCCTGTCCATGTAGAGTGACAGGCCCAAATTCAGGCATGTCCTTGTACATGCACAGGACCGAATATGACCAGTCCATGTACAGGAACAAGCCCGAATTCATCCTAATCAATAGTACATAAAGCTGGAAACAATGAATCTATCATATCAGTAGTGCAATGAATACTAGATTACACTGGTATAGAGTTAACCAAGCTTGAAGATGCAATGATAAGATAACATGAATGGATGGAATAGGCCATAGCATGTGATTATGGTTTTCTTCTAGATAGGTTACAGTTCTTGATTACAGACCAAACTAAGCTATGTTATGTTGAAACAAAGGCAATGATTCTCAATACAACACTGATTCGTTATCTATGAAGTTGCTTATACAATTGTATTCATCATATTCAAACATTACTAGATTATGATTGTGTTCATAGCTCATGTTAGTCATGTAAGCTTAATATGGAGATACAGTAAGCTCAAATAAGGATAACAACATATCAAACACACATCAGTTTAGCTATGTATTACTCTTAGTTATTACTATGGATTCAATACTATCTATATTATGCTTATACTTATCCTTGTTACACATCATAGAACATGAAAAATTATTCTTGTATGAGTCATAACCCTATATTATGTTGAGATCATAGACGCATAGAGTAGAGTATCATAAGATAAATGTAAACGTTGTTGTTTTATTTGTCTTAGTACTAAGTTAGAACCAATCCCATAAATATGAAAAGGTATAAGAAGTGTATACATGTAACATATTAGCACAACCAGTATAGGTCTTATTCATATCCTATACTAGGAGTAGGACCCTGATCAATAAGAGTACAACATTAATGTCATTATGTACCGAATATGATGGAACTACTTCTAAGCAAAGAATGTAGTGTAATTCAGTTTGTTCATAGGGCTTGTTGTGGTCTCATATCATATTAGCTCATTACTTCATCATGTTCAAACCTATACATTTATATGGTATTATTACAACAGGTTTGATTCATGGTTTTGTACTCTTACTTTATCCCTATTGTTTCCATGATTGTAATTTTTAACAAAAATTAAAATTTCCTAAAAAAATAAAATTTAAACATAATTTAAATTCTAAATTTTGTAATGGTCATAGTGTAACACATAGCCTTTACTAAGCTAAGGGACAGGGCCATATTCGCCCCTGTCCATGTATAGGGACAAATAAGACCCTGTCAACATTCTAAACAAAAACTATAAATTCTAATTTTTAACTAAAAATCTAAATTTCCTAAAAATTTTAATTAGCAATTCTATTAGCAGAGAAGTGGAGTTTTTGTCAAATTTGTACTTATTTTGCTTCTATTGCAGCAACTACTATAGACATATTTTTGTGTTTCAAGCTTTTTGTTAGGTCTGTTGAGTATTGTGATATGTACTAGGTCCTTTATGGTGATGTTTCTTTCCAGTTGTTGTTAGAGTCTAATTTTGTTCAGTTTGGGCACTATTCAGGGTAGTGGTGGCCTTGTAGCATTCATTCTTATCCCTTGGTCTCATTGTTTATAGTTAGAATAGCTAGTCTGTGTCCTGCCCTAAAGTTGAAATTCTCTTCAGGCCTCTATCTATTTTATGGAACCTGTATGACACGTGTACGCCAGTGTAATATCTTCCCCTGCTCTACCCTAAATTGGTTAAGCTAGTAGCCCTTGTAAGGTAAGAGGGTTTAGAGGTTAAAGAACTTAGTTGTTTGTCTATTTTCTTAGAATTTGTATGGATTTCCTATGGAACTGGGCCTTTGTTGCTGGTTCTAGATATACTTATCCTGCTACTTGAGGTACTACATGGACAGGACTGAATATGGCCCTGTCCATGTACATTGACAGGCCTGAATTTGGGCCTGTCCCTATACATGGATAGGGCCATATTCATCCATGTCCATGTATAGGGACATGTACAAATTCATTCATGTACCTGTACATGGACAGGGCCGAATAAGGCTCTATCAACATTCTAAACAAAATTTCTAAATTCTAATTTTTAACTAAAAATATAAAATTTCCTAAAAATTTAAAATTTAAACCTAATTTAAATTCTAAATTCTGTAATGGTCATTGTGTAACACATAGCCTTTACTAAGTTAAGGGATAGGGACATATTCGACCCTGTCCATGTATAGGTATAGTGTTAGAAAAACAGGACCGCGGAGCAATAAAATAAAACAAATGCAGAAACAAAACACAGAAGACACACAATACAAGAGAGACACAGATTTACGTGGTTCACCCAGTGTGGGCTACGTCCACCAG
>JASDQU010189683.1:0-12726 GCA_032191745.1 Picea mariana | reverse complement strand
AATGAGTTGGCATTGGTTTTGAATAGTTTCCACTTTTGCAAGTAAATCTTGCTGAGTTGTTGACACTCTTTTTCGGATTTCTATGGCTTGGGATTGGAATATCCCGATATCTATCATTTGGATTTCGGAAAAATTTAATTTGGCCTGTAACTTCCCTATCAATTCTCCTTGATGGCTTATCTGTGATTGGCTGGTCTGAGCCATCTGCTGTGTCTGTTCAAGATCAGATTTGAGTCGCTTGATTTCCTTTTGATTGGTTGCCCTAGCTTGCTCTATACCTGTGTTCACCTGATCTCTAGCGGTTGCTTCTGTTGTAGCCAGCTTATCCTCCAAAGTTTTGATCAAATGGTTTTTCCGCTTCAACTGTTCTTTTAGGGGCCCGAATGAATATTGGTTGGCTGTAGCAAAAGTCCCCAACGTCCCTGCTACCTGAGTTGCAAATTCCTCTTTTTTCATGGCTCTCCCATCAGCAAGGATTTTAAATTTCTTGGCTACTGTGCCTGCTTCTTGATAAAGTTCTTGTTTCACAATGACCTTTCTCTTATTATCGAAGAAAAATTCATTCGGAGCCAACTCTTCCACAGTTATGGGCATTATTTCTTCGCCAAAAATCCATCCTACATCTGGAATCCCCTTTGTGGACTGTAGGGGAGTAACAAAAATGATGGGGTTGCCAATCTTCTTGGATGATTTCCCCGGGTTAACAACCGGGGCTGGCTGGCTTGGAGGATTGGGGATCTTGGCTTCCTATTTTAGGCCTCCAGTTTGCTTCTTCTTTTCCTGGTGTTCCTCTTGGTTAGGTCTTGAATCTTTGGAGCCCTTGGCTTCCATTTGCTGTGCATATGCAATCGATAGATTCTTACCCTGTAAGACTGGGGGAAGGCAGCTCCGCCGGTGTTCCTAAAATTTGAAGAAATCAACCATCTCCTCAAGCGACAGGGTTTGAATCCGACTTAGGACCTTGGCATAGGATCTCGCCCCTCGGAAGATTTCTTCATGAGGTGAATGCTCATGTTCATAACTTTTAAGGCCACAACTCGCCATGTGATTACCCACGATCCTGTGTGGGTCGTGCTTCTTGAACTCAATGTGGACCAATTTAATATCCTCCAAAGATGCTACCTCAGCTTTTGCGTGTCTGAAATCTAATAATGAATATGTATTAAAATGAATGGGAAAGGATGGCCATACCTTCTTTGAAAATCCTTTAAGCTCTTTGCTTATGCCACCAATTACAGTTTTCCTAGCGATTTCGTGACAAACTAGCCTGTTCGGTATGAATAATGGTAGAGCATAGGGGGGAAAAGAGGTGCCGAAAACCCTGATGTATGAAAATTCTGCCTCTACATACCAGTCGGCCACGTTGCTCAAGTTGGTGGCAATGCTATTTGAAATCCTAGGTGGTGGGTTGCCGAAGATGGAGACATGCATTGGTACCATTACCCAATTGAAAATTTTGTATATGAATTTTGTGGCCTTATCTTCCCAAAGTTTTGAGTGCTAGACATGGATAGGCTCAGCCTCAGATGGAGTTCAGCTCCAGCTCATTAGAGGGAAAGGCGTCATGAAAAAAGCAACATCCATGATGTAGGCGGACATAAAAAATGAAGCGGCCTTTCCATTCGCCCTCTGCATCCGATATTTGGTAATCCGGCTGATTAAACTGTTTGACAACAATTTGGCCTAGTTGAAGGAACAACCTTTAGTGACTGTATGAACGAGAGGCACCCATGGGAGAAAAAAATGTGTGGTGTCTTCTTTCACATACAACCTACAGGTCATCATTGCTATATATTTGAATTGTGGTTCCAAGGAAGAGATTGAATAAACTCTGTTACCATCCGCCCTGAACTTTGTGGGGTGCGAGACCCAATCCTTGATTAGATCAAACAAGTTTCTACCGTATTTCTCACATTCTTTCCTCTTAAAACCTTCCAGAAACTTGGCATTGTGTGAGACGTTTGGTGTGGGCGAAAATTGGTACATCATCTGCAAATGTTCTGGTCTGAAGGTCCCAATGGTCACCTTCTGCTCGCTGATAATAGTTCTGGTCGGGATATCCACATGAGCTAGTGCCCACCGGATCATATCATAATAGGGAAGGAGTCGTGGCCTGACCGCTATCTTATGCATCTCTTCTTGAACGAAGATTTTCTATTTTGTGGCCAAATCGTCCTTCTCATTATCGATGGAATCATCTGAACAGTTCACCAATTCGAACTAAAGAACCTCAAAGATATATGACTAGGTTCTGACATAATCGATACTTCGGGGTGAAGTATCGAAAACATTATCTGAGCCTTGCCTTGAATTCTCAGCAATCTCCTTGGATGCTTTTCATGGAGCCATGATAGAGGACTCTGACTTAGCTCTCCTATAGTAAAAATGTGTATACATACAGAAATTAGCCTGGTGAGAAAAGCTTCTTTGCGCAAGATAGAAATGAAATTTGAAGCAATGAGAGAAAGAACTCTATATCTCGTCCATTTAAAATCCGGCATCCTTATGAACAGAATGGTCAAATCATTTTTTGAGAAAGATTTAGCAATAAAAACAATATCTTTACCTATCACTTCACCTTATTTCAAATAAATGCCATAAATTTTGATGGGTTGTGACACAAGTTAGCGCAAAAAACATTTAAATTTAACCCGTAGATGGTGCGTGTTAATATTTGTATTAATGCACTGATTAATCTGGCTTAGCTTCTTTAATTAGGTTTTCTTTGAACTTTAATCACCCTTTTCAGTGTTCTCCATATCGGGAGATTTCACTCCTATCCTTCAAGCCCCTAAAGCTCGAGATCGCGATGACGCGATCTAGTTAAGAAAAAATGTGATCTGGATTAAGTGTTTAATTAATATCGTGATTTCGAGACTCAAGGATATGAAGGTATAGTTTCTTGGAAGAGTGAATGCCGAGTTGCGAAACCCCGACATTGTTTAACTACGGTTTAAAATGACTTACCTTGACACTAAACTGAGTGACTTGTAAAACTATCTCACAACTTCTCCTATCGGAGTTATGACGGTAGGATTTTTTGGGAGAGCGATCGCCGAGACACGAAATCCCGACAACACTTAACTAAGGTTTAAGGTACTTTACTCTCGGCGCTAACCTGGGTAAGCTTTCAAGGTTTTTTCGCGACTTTGTGCATCGGGGCTTGGAAACCATGTGACTTGTAACTCCCGAAACGTGATATCCCGAGGTATATAAAAGTGAAAAATATTGTTTAACGGTTAAATGGTAATGGCTTAGGTGTACAATGGCCATCGCCACTTTGCATATGAGGACTACTGAGATTTTCAGTGGGTAAAGGTCACAAAGTAAAAGACAACTTAAATGCCAACCTTTGATTTTAAGAATTACATTTAAACCAGTTGAGAAAGGCGGCTCCAACATAGGCTCCAACTAGAGATCCTGTCTTCCTGTGAGACAGGAAGAACAGTAGACCACGTCCCTATATTGGGTAAATGGAGCCATTGGTTTTACTTCTAAAAAACTTGCTTAAGGAAAGGGGATACAGAGGGAATAAGAGATTTCATCTTTTACTTCTGAAAATCTTTTCAACACTCAAATGCGTTTCAAACTCAGCTGCAGCCCCTTTCATGACTTTCTCTTTCTCGTTACTGAATTCAAGTCTGCCTTAAGATAATCAAAATAGTCCTAGGAAATCCAATAGATCTTGTGGCTTTTGGATTGCATCAAACAAAGTAAATTACATTTTTTTTTAATCGGGGAGCCTTGCCTGAACTTGGGGTGCAGATCGGGTTTCAAGAAAGTTGATTACCAAAGTAGAGTGAGATTCATGTACGATAGCCTTACATATATCTCAGATATTTCTTCAGTGCCAGCGAGCCTGTTCAGTACCTCGATGAAGTTATCTGGCCCTTTTTACTGAATTTCCTTTCACCACTTCGAAATATATTTATGCATTTAAATGCTGAGATGAGGGCAATCATTTCTGAATTTCCTTTCATCATCTCTTTGGACTAGATGGGGGCAATCAAATATGAATTTCCTTTCATCATATGTCTTATAATTTACTTTTTAGAACACAAAGTGGGGGCAATCAGTTTGTGTGAGGGATGATATCTGTGTAATATTTGCAGTGGAGGTCTGTCAACTTGCTTTGATTACTCGGTACCAACCTTCCCTTAACTTTCAAAACATCTTAGCCTGCAGGGAAAATGGGAAAGATTACTTCCAAGGGCCTTCCTTCGAGCAAGCCTCAATCCTTCAAAACTGTTGAAAAACCTAGAAGAGTCGGGATCAACCTACGCATAACTTTGCTTAGTAAGAGATTGAGTGGTTGTGAAGACTGGCTTACTTTCTGAAATCTTCTTTACATCTTCCAAGGCTAAAACGTAATCTCTTCTCTCTATGTATGGAACCCAGAAAGATGCTTGGTTTTTTTTTTAAGAGAAGGTAAGTCTGCGAACAGAAAAAAAAAGGTGACGGAGAGAGATATGGGATTCGAAACACAGGAATTATAGACTAAAAACGACTTTTGGGACCCTTTTCCGGAGATGCTTTACTTTCTCTGCTTATTTTAATTACCTCCTATCTTTGTATAGGTTAAACTCTTAGGGCCCAGAGTAAGGAGTCGTTCTTTTAATCACCAGTCAAGAGAAAACATTATATTTATGAGATCATTACGGCGCTTTGGAGTCCTTCGTTTAAAAAATAAAATTCTTATGAATTCGTACCTTTGATTTACCATTTTAAAATAATGGAAAACCTTTTCCATCACCTGTTTTAGAGGAATTTATTTTCCAATATATGACTTTCTGTTTTACTCCTTTCGCTCATTTGGGCTACAAGCCTGAATCCTGCAAACACGAAGAGTGTTTTTGTTTTGGTTTTGTTTTTAAAAAGAGCTGAATGCATTGAAAATTTCATATCTCTACTTCTACAAAAGTCACTGACCTAATTAATTAGAGGAGAAAGTAAACTTACCCAAAAGAAATTATGAAATAGAAAGAAAACACAAACCGGTATATACAATGGAAATTTTTGGGAATCAATTATTGCATATAGTGTTTTAAATAACGCCCGTTGACAGGGGTGTTGAGGATTTTATCGTCCATATTTTCTAATAGAAACAAATTTTTTCCTTCGGGAGCTGTGACTTTGAATAGTCCATACCAGATATGATCAAATTTACCATGTTTTGTCGAGTCTTCCTTCCTAGCATCCGATTTCAAGACCAAATTTCCGGGGAGAAACTCTCTGTCTTTTGCCTTACGGTCGAATAACGTTTTCATGTCGTCTTGGTATTTCTGCAATCTTTCGTCCACTTCGACCCTATGCTGTTGTACTTCAATCAACTGGTTTATCCTTCTTATGACATGATTTGGTTCTTCTTTCTCATCTTGCCAAAGTTTCATTACGAGAAGCGCTAGATTTATGGGTAATACCATGTCGGTCCCGTACACCATTTGGAAAGGAGAAGTGGCAATAGATTTTTTCGTGCCTATCCAATTCGCCCATAAAGCGTATTTCAAATGCACATGCCAATATTTTTTGTTCTCATTCAACACTTTCTTAATTACATTGATCAGACTCTTGTTTGAAGACTCGGCCAACCCATTTCCTTGGGGGTAATATGTCGTAGAATGGCCGAGCACGATATTGTATTTTTGGAAAAAACTAATCATAGCCATAGATTTAAAAGCCTGGGCGTTATCTGTGACTATCTTTCAGGGGCAGCCGAATCTAGACAAAGTGTTCTCTTCTAGGAAATCTATTACCACCGAATTCATTTCCCTTCTGGTTGGAATAGCCTCCACCCATTTCGTGAAGTAATATGTGGTAGTCAGGATCCATTTGTGTTGAGTGCTAGAATGGGGGTTAATTTCGCCTATAAAATCTAGTCCCCATTGCTAAAAAGGGGCTTCTGTTTTGAACGGAACTAAAGGTAGCGTTGGGATTTTATGCTTGCCTGTGAACAATTGGCAAGGGTTATAGGTTCTAACTTTGGCATTGACATCTGAGAAAAGTTTTGGCCAATAATACCCTGCCCTTAGGATCTTATAATTTGTCTCCCTCTAAGCGTGATGTCCCTCGCACACTCCTTCGTGAAATTCGCTTATGACCTTCTCTGTTTCTAATTCAACCAAACAAACCAACAAGAAGCCAAGTGGGTCCTTCCAATACAATTGAATTTCAGATATACAGTACTTGACCACATGCAGTTTTAGTGACCTGGCTTTGGATGGGGATAAATTACTCGGGCATTTCAAGGTCAGCAGGTAGGACACTATGTTTTTGTACCAATCTGATGAGGCAAACTTCTCTTTGATTCTGATTGCACTTGTTTGCTCATAGAGCTCGTTCATGTCCACACCCTCTTCACATCCCTGTAGGCCATTTATAGTGAGGGCTTTGAAATTTGATTCAGCTAAGAGTTTAGCCAAACCTTGTCCCTTTACTAGTCTCATTGGTTTTATCTCTAGATCAAATTCTTGGATTTTAGCGAGCCATCGTCCCCTTTTGCCATCACTGTTGGACTGAACCAAAATATCCTTTACAGAGCTGGTGGGTACGTACGCGATTACCTTGGAATGAAACACGTAAGTTCTGAAAGACTTTAATGCCTTCACCATAGCATATGCTTGTTTTTCCATTATATCATATCGGAGTTCAGTGTCTCTGAGACTTTTGCTAAAAAAGGCTATCGGTTGCTCGAAACCTTCTTCATTTTTCTAGAGGAGTACCACAGCAAGTGTATGTTCATAGGCGAATGAGAAAATAAGAAAACCCTTTAGATAATCAGGGCTTGCCAGTACAGGTGCCTTGCTTATAACCTTCTTGATGCGTGCAAACGATGCTTTGGCTTCTGCTATCCATTTCACTTCGTTGTTCTTCTTTAGCATATCTATGATCAATTTCACAATTTCAACAAAGTTTGGGATAAATCTCCTCAAAAAAATTATTTTTCCTAAGAATGATTGAATTTCTTTTACATTTCTAGGAATATTTATAGTGTCTATAGCTTCAACCCTGCTAGGATCAATTTTAATTCCGTCTTGAGACACAATATGGCGCAGGAGTTTACCTTCTTGCATGGAAAAGTGAGACTTTTTGGGGTTTAAAGACAAACCAAACTTGTGGAATTTTTCAAATGTCTGCTTGAGATGTATCAAATGATCTTCATCAGATTTAGAAAAAACGATTAGATCATCGAGATAGATAACCACGAACTTGTCTCTTTCGTCGATGAAAGCGATATCCATAGCACGTTGGAAGGTGGCACCTGCATTCATTAGACCAAAGGGCATCTTATCATACATGAATGTACCCCAAGGGGTAGTGAAGGTTGTTTTTTCTTTATCATGTTCATTTACGACAATTTGATTGTATCCGGAGAACTCGTCGATCATCAACATCCTATTTTCCCCAACTACCTTTTCTAATACATGATCCGTTTTGGGTAGAGGGTAGTTGTCTTTGAGAGAGGACTTATTTAGATTTCTAAAATCAACACACAGTCTAATCTCCCCGCTCTTCTTTCTAACCGAGACCAGGTTTGCTACCCAATCAGAGTATCTCAGTGGTACTATTATTTTTGCATCCAAGAGATTTTTAACTTCCCTTTCGACCACGGGCAATAAGATAGGGTTGATTTGTCTAAGTTTTTGTCTAAAGGGTTTGACACCAGGCTTCAGGGGTATCTTGTGTTCGATCACAATGGTGTCGTAGGTTCTCAGTTCTTCGTAAGACCAAGCGAAAACATCTTTATACTGCACGAGTAAGTCTTTATACTTGCTTTTTACCTCAGGAGGAAGGTACTTTGATATTTTTACCATCCTAGGATCCTCTTTGGTCCCTACGTCATAGTCTTCAACCTCTTCTAGTTGGGGTTGTAGAGTGGATTTTAAGGGCATATCATTCTGATCGAACAGTCTCTCCAAGGAGATTAGTCCCTTCGGAATCTGATTGTTCTTTAAAACCAACATGCAATGGTTAGCATTTTTTTCTCAGAACTCCTGAGGCTCCTCTCCCTCTTGCATAATCCAGGTATGATCATTTTGGTCCTCCTGGTCAATGAGGGTTTCAGAGAAATCACCCACCATTTCCAGGAACTTTCTGATCTATTCGTCATCCGAAAAAACCTACCAGTGTTGTATGTTGTTTGGTATGGATGGTTTGTGCCTTACCTCTATGTGGTACTTTAATTTGAAAGCGGTGGGGGGTACGAAAGTTGAAGCCACTTTGGCCAGTGAATCAGCTTGCTGGTTTTCGGCCCGTGGGATGAAATGAACCTTTATCGATGAAAAGAAATTTTCCATAAGATCCCAGGCACAATTTATGTAAGATCTCAATCTTGGGTGTTTGGCCTGGTATTGCCGATTTATCTATTTCACTATCAACTCTGCATCTCCATAAAATTCCAGGTTCTTTATGTTCAACTTCCTAAAAGCTTCCAACCCTAAGACTAAGGCTTCATACTCACATACATTATTGTTGTAGTCTATATCCCACTGAAGCCTGTAAGAGAAAGGGATAACAAATTCATTTTTAGGTGCCACAAAAGGTACTCCTGCACCCGCTCCTTCACATGACAGGGCACCGTCAAAAAACATTTTCCAAATCCCAGTGCTATGTATATTTTCATATGTCTTTCCTGATTCATTATTTTCTAAGTAATTCTCTTATGCACATCTATCTACATCATCATCAAAAGACAGGATGCAATTTCCTAGATCTTGATCGGCAATATAAACAGGATAATTGTTAGTATTCTGAGGGTTGCTCACTGTGTAGGCTAGCCTTGTTTCCCTATATAACTGAGTAAGTTGTCCACCAAACATAGGAATCGTGGTGTAGGTCATGTCTAGTTGAAGAGACCCACCAAGTTTGGCTCCCTATGACCTAGATAGCAGTAAGCCATACTTCGGGGGTATATCGACAATAACTACATCCATCGTGACGCTTTTCACCGGGACCTGTGCAAGAGTGACTACTAAATCTTTTATCATACCCATGCACTTAACTCTTCTTGAATCGAAAGAGTAGAGATACCCATAAGGCTTGGTGATCTCGAGGCCTAGTATATCCATAATAGTTTTGGGCATTACATTATGTGAGGCCCCAAAATCTAGCATGCAGTTATGCAACAGTCGATCATGCACATTCAAGGTGATATAGAACCGAGCGACGGTGTCTCTGGCACCCTCGAAATGTGGACCAAAAGTGATATTGGGCTTATAATCTTCCAAGTTTATCACGTCAGAGTGACTTTCTAGATTCGAAAAACCTATCACTTTGGTCATCTTCTTTCGATATACAGGATTCTTTGCTAATTCCACCAGAGGGATTGGTATTTTAATCTTATTTATCTCATTTTCGAGGCTGAACCCTCCACTACCTATGTACATTGCTTTGGTTGAAACCCCAGAATCCTTCTTTTCTAACTTATTTGTTTGTGTTGATTTATCACCCGTGAGTTTATCTATCAGTATATGTGTTTCAACTGTCTTGGTTTCCTATGTTTGCGTCTCCACCTCCTTTACTTTGGGATCTAGCGAGTTTTCCCATTTCATTTTTCTATTAGATGTTGTTAGTAACATTTCTTGTCCTGGACACAAGAGTATCCAGGTCTGCAAGTTACACAAGAAGCGCTCGAGCGCGACACGGAAAAATCTCGTCTTTCGGGTCTCCGGGCAAGTAAGCGGGCGAAATTATGTTGTCGACAGTGCAGATCCTTTTATAAGAGAAGATCGATGGTCAGCGGGAAATCACAGTTAGCGAAGTTGCGCCTAGGTTAGTGCAATAGATAGTGCCCATACTATGTGTGGGGAAGGATGGAAACCATCCATCCAAAGGACGCGTGGAGCGAGATCTGGCCGCATTGGCTTTTCGGCAGTCACGAGTTCAAAAGGTGAAGGTTTTATGTCATTGTACATCTCAAAACCCCAAACCTCGAAGCACCGAAAGAACCCAAAGGTGGGCCCACAATATTGAGGAGAAATATCAGCCGTCCATCTAAATGGGACACCTGGTGCGCGATTAGGCTCCCTGCCTTTTCACCCATCGCAATTTCGAAGTGCTGGAAGCAGCTCCCTCATATCCTCGATGCATGAAGTGACGAGAACGTCCAGGACCTAGGGCCCACAACAGCGTCGGGTGAGTTTAGGACCATTAGATTTGAGAAGGACGTGTGGTTCCCAATTGAGTCGTCTCGGCGTTTCTCCCATCGCAACTATGATAAGCAAGGATCATCCCTTTCATATTCGCGAATGCCGAAAGCACCTTCGAGAATCAACGCAGGGTCACAACCTGTGGTCACCTGAAAATAAAGAGATGTGCAAAAGGGGTCAAAGGCGTCGGGTTCTAGTCATAGAGAGGCTCATCGTGATCTCCATGCACCATCTGATGTGACCATGATCCTAGTTTTTGCTTGGAGTAAATGAAGATGAGAACGGGTAGTTGAAACCTCCCTTCATTTATTAAGTGTGAAGAATGGAGGGTCTGGCAAGAGGTCTTCTCGAAGAGGTCCTGTGTACCGATTTTTCCAAAGAAACCATGCCAAAGTCCTCGACTAGATAGAGAAGTATGCACACACTAGCCCAGCACTTAATGGCTCAGCTACCCTCCTTGCAAGAGCCATGCGTAGTTAAGGTTGTGCTTGAAGAAAGATATCAGTACGAGTTTGACTGAAGGGACACCAAGCCTTGGGTGACTGGGCACGCCTCTGTGAGGTGAATTTTCCTGAGTATATAGACTCAGTCTTTGTATTTTGTAATCTATCAATAGTTGAACAAGGCTCCCGATTATAAAAACTTTAACGAAGCACTGGTTATTCTAGTTGTGTATTAACATATAAGACTTCTTTCCTTATGAATGGCAGCTTCTTTCCATGTCTTTGTTCATATTGTATTAGAATGACTCGGAATTGGAGGATCCAGTCGAGTTGTGACTGTTATAGGATGATGTAGGTTGGATCACTGTAACAGTCGCATTGTTTCTAATCAGTCTCTGTGTTTTTCTTAGCACTGAATGACTTGGAATTGGAGGATCCAGTTAATTCACCCCTTCAGTTACCCGAAACTTTGAACCAAGAGGATCTTTCACTTAGATTTTTTCTTTTGCAAACTGTTGAAAGGCCCATTGCCCAAGGTAGTTTTGCTCACTCCTCTTACCAAGTCTTCCACCTGCCCATTTTACAATCAATCTACTGACTGAAGTTAGATCAAGACCTCCTTTTTTCTTTACATACCAGACCCGGTCCCTAAGCTAGAGTGATTCCATCCTGAGTCTCTACCCATTTGATCACCCATTAAAACAATCGTGACATAAAATTGATGGGCGTCGGGCTCTGCTCCTGCAAGCAATCTAGGAGTGACTTCTGACGCTAACAAATGTCTCGGTCTCTTTTGGGGCAGGCTCATATACTTCACCTCTAGGGATAATTTTCTTGGGTTGAGGAGTCAATGCAGGTTTTTTTTTAGACCTTAGGTTATACCTAGGTTGGACCTCATCCATTACATAATCGGTCATTTATTGAAATACAACAAAATCAGTGTTGTTTATGTCATCATCTTTATTTGACGATTGTTGTGTGTTTAAGGACTTCTCATAATCTTCTTTGGTTAAATAAGGCTGAGTGCAGTCATCACCCAAATTTGTGACATCTTCATCCAAATCTTCAAAATCTTGCAAGTAGTTTCCTCCTATAAAATTTTCATTTTTTAAAGGAGTTTGAATTTTCTGATCTTCATTTTTTATCTGTCTTTGTTGATTTTGAGGATTAGGGTTTCTTTTGAATTCCCTTTTAATGAAAGTATCGGCCTTGGATTGATGTAACTCCATTCTGGAAATCTTATTTGATAACTCTTTAATTATCCTAGCCATATCATCCATTTTGTCATCTAAGGATCTATTAGACCCTGAGGGTCCCTCTTGTTCCCTAAAACGTTTAGTTTCTCGGTTCCCCATTTCTACTTTTGTTTTCAATTGGCAAGAAGCCATTATGTTGGATTTGATTTCCATGGCATCTTCCTGCATTCGGGTTAGGGTAGCCTCCCTCCTTTCTCTCAAAAGAAGTGCGAAATCTGGTTTGAAGGCTCCCTCAAAGGTTACCTTGGCTGCAGGTTGGGATGGTTTAACTTCGATTGGGATCTTATTATATAACTTGTTAAATCTTTGAATGATTTCCATAACAGTTTCTGAAGTCTTTTTCTTTAAAGAGCCGAACTTTGTCAAATAATACAAATTGTCTTTCCTTTCACCCCATTGTCTAAGAAAGGAGTCTTCTAGGGCATCATAGGATAATATTGATCCTATGGGTAGACTTCGAAACTAGGTTCGTACCTGTCCTTCAAAAGTATGAACAAACAACCTCGAATATACGTCTTCGTGTTCGAGACCTAGGATATCAACGAACTGATCAAAGAAGTTTATATGTCCGGCTGCCGTCAAGTTCCCTTCCCCTGTAAATTTAGGTAATTTTTTTATGTAGTTTTTAGGAAGGTCATGGAGAGGGACGAGCAAGAACAAAGGTGCATATCTCACAACTACTTTAGCGAAAACTCTGGGAGGCAGGGGAGGCCCTTGGCCCCCCACTCCTCCTTCTGGAGCCGCTCTGTTGATTAAGGTCAGTTGTCATTGATGTCAACCCTTGAAGAAAGCCCCATAACACAAAGGTTTGGGTAATGGACCCAATATTGTTTGATGTAAATATGAATCATTATTGTTTTTTCATGGTTGATAAGAAGTAAA
>JASDQU010189681.1:20374-35008 GCA_032191745.1 Picea mariana | reverse complement strand
ACAAGGGGACCACTTTCCAAGGTACCCAAATCTCAACACTCCCTCTTATCGATGAAAGTGCCATTCACCCCCAATCTCATCCCTACAATGGACATGGTTTCCTACTGGAAAATACTCGGTGAGTATGGTTGTACCTTGATCATCAAAAGTGGTCTCTGACACAGATATGCTCAACTTGCGTGATCTATAGATGGAAGTGCATCTCCACCTATCCAAGATCACCTAGATCTTGGTATCTCACCAAAGATCTCAACCTTGGTCTCCCACCAAGGATTTCTACCTCCTCACATCTCGCCAACGATCACTACTCTTGGCATCTCACCAAGAGTCTCTCTCTTCGCATCTCACCAAGAGTATCTAGATCTTGGCATCTCACCAAGATCCTCAACTTGGCCTCTCACCAAATGACTTCCACCTGAAGTAGAACCTGAACCTGATCTGCTCGTCTCCATAGCCAAGTGAAGCTCAGGCCTCTATGGTGCCCTGCTCCTCCTCCTCATCAATCTTTGATGCTCTGAAGCCCCTGCACCAACCCTCTATCTCGACAACTTTGAAACTGAAGTTGTCCCGGGTGGACCAGTCACCCCTAAAGATGGTGTCCTCAAAAACTGAGTTTGAGATCCCTCTGAATCAATACTCTAATTCAATAGGTCCTCCTCAACTATGTCTCCCACCTAACACTGGATGGTACATCAACTGAACAACAACTGACAAACGTACACTCCCTCGCAAACTGAGCAGCAAACCCATCCTCCTCTGTTGTCGCTGCAGTACCATCATGTTGTTTCTTCTTCTTCTTCTTGGAACACTATCTTGCATAGTGACCCATCTCTCCACAAGCAAAGCATCTCACTGTGTTCATGTCTCTCTCTTGCCCACTGCCACTCTGTTGTGGTTTGGCCCCTCCCTTGGGACCCTGTCTAACACCTCTGCCAGTCTTCTTCTTGCCCTTAGTCCACGGAGCAAGATCTTCATCACCCTCTGAAGTACGTTGTTGTCCTAAAGTTCCTGAGCTACATCTCAGCTCCTCCTATAAAAAATCGTCCAAAAGTCTCTCCCAGGTAGGCATGACCTCCTGGGCAACAATGCCTCGTACAAATGAACCCCAAGGTTTGGAAAAGTTGTTCAAATTTGTCCTCGCTAAGAAGTTTGAATCCACAATCTCCCCGATTGTGGCCAACTCGTCTCGAATCTATGTAAATCTGCCTAGGTATGATGTGACCATCTCATAATCGAGCATTTGAATGCTCATGAGCTTGTCCTGCAGAACCATCTTCCGATTTTGGATGGGACTCTGGTAAAGCTTGCACAATGATGCCCATATCTCAAATGCATAGTCTTTTCCAGTTAGATGAGGTATGATGTGGTCCTTCACCGCATCACAAATAGTACTCATTGCCTTGGTGTTTTTCTTCCTGAAATCTGCATCCAACAATGGTGAAGGAGCAGATGCAGGAGGAATCACCATGGGAGCTTGAACTATATCCCATAGTTCAAGATCCTCCAAGGCGAAAGTGATCCTGGTCTTCCAAGGGGACCAGTGATCTGAGACACAGACATGGGTGTCCACTAAAGCTCACACTAATGCTAAAACTGCACAAGAGTACTACCTCACTCCTGTCAACACAGGTGTGAAAAGAGGCAGTCAAACTACAACCTCACTCCTGACAAAACAGGTGTGAAAAGAGGTTGTCCAAATCAGCCTCACTCCTGTCCACACAGGTGTGATAAGAGGTTGTCCACAAGTGTCCAAAATCAGTCCTACAACTGCCCAACAAATCTACCCACAAGTTGTCCACTAACTCTACCAACAAGCTGTCCAAAAATCTGCCAACAAGCTATCACAAAAATGTCCATTGAATGCACTAGAAATCAGCAAGTCTTTGCCACCAAGGGCTCCAATACCATGAAGAAAACTGAGGTACTAGGATGCTGCCAAATCTGGTCTGCCTTTGACCAGAATTTAGCTCTAAGTTTCAATCTCCAAAACTGTCATTTGTTGCGTTTTAGGACAGCAAACAGTTTAGTAACTCTCTGCCCATAATGTTTATTGGTTAAGTGTTCTTTGAGGTTCACTTGCATGTGTTTTCATACAAATGGTTAGCACATACAATAATACTCAAAACACATAACACTACTCACGATATTTACAACTCTAAATGTTGATCTATACTTGTAAGCATGCACAAAAATTGACACATAAGTTTTTGGTCAACATAACCCTGGAAAAACCCCCATGAGGTAAACCAGTTTGGAGCTAGATGTATATAGAAGATCTCAAAGCAAAATGTACAACAAGGAAAACATATACAAGTGAACCCGGTACAATAGCAACCCTTCTCAGAAGCTTTGGAGTCCCTTGAAGATGTGTCTGCTAGCCTCTTGAAGCAAGGCACCCTTTTCCTTGGTGCGTCGTTCCTCTCTTGCTAACCCTTGGCCCTCTTTCCTTGTCCCTTTACCTTTTCCTTTGAGATCCCTTTGCATTTGCCTTTGCCCACTTGAACCTTGCTAAACCCTTGCCTTCTTTCCTTGGACTTGGAACCCTCTACACAAGTGCGCCCTCCTCCTTGGATTGGTGTGAACCTAGCCTTAGTGCGTCCCTCCTCTAGCAAGATCTCCCTCTAGGTGGTGTGCACCCTTAGCCTCTCACTAAGGTTCCCTCTAAGTAGTGCACCCCTCCTCCTCCATGAAATCCCTCATGAAATATGGTGTACCCTCCTAGAAGCTTTGTGCCTCTCCTCCTCCAAGTGTGCCCCTAAGCTTGGAATGTGCCCTCCCTCATGTGAATGCCCACAACTCCATGGAAACACCTCCACAAGTGCTATGTGCCTTCCTCAAGTAGCAAGTGCCTCCTACCTTGTGCGCCCTCCTCTCCTCAAGAAATGCACCCAAGTGCTCTTCTCCTCCTCCTCTCCTCTCAAATCTCTCAAGTGAAGAATGAGCCTCTTCATTACCCTTTYCCCTCCTTTAGCCTCTCTTTGGCCAAACCCTAAGAGATCAATGGCCTAGATCCAATCTAGMCATGTCTAATCAATGGGTGAGATTTAATCAAAAAATMTCACTTAAGAAACCCACTTTCCTTAGTTTGCCTCATGTCCTTTAACTCACCCACAAAGTGAATTAAATGTCACTTTAATGACTTAAGTGACATTTCAATTTTGACTTAAACTCCTAAGTYAAAGTGAAATTAGAACATAAAGTAAAGTAATAAGGGTAATAGTCTTYRCCTTTGTGTTTAGAGACTCACRAACACAAGGGGACCACTTTCCAAGGCACCCAAATCTCAACAAAGGGTACCCAAATCTCWACATAGGGAGGACCAAGCAGACACTGATTTAGCATGACTAGTGACTTTAGCCTTGCTCCATCTCCTYTATTTGTTACTTTTGGTTATGACAGTCTTGGCTCTTTTCTATTTCACTGATGATGGGTSTAATTATATGATTAATGATTTCATTTCWTTTCTTTTCTTTTCTTTTCTTTTCTTTGATTTCATTAATTATATGATTATATGATTAATGATTTCTTTTCTTTTCTATTTTATTTCGATTTGGACATTGATGATTTTACAATAAGAAATACTTCCAAATTGTTTAATTTCCAACTAGATCATGGATGTTGTTTGTGTCATTGTATAAATGTGTGATTAATTATGCATAACAAATTCTCTAGTATTGTTTATTTGTATTCTTTTTAAATTTAATTTGGTGCAAAGTCCCATATTTACAGGACCCTGACGTCCCTTGAAATTCGAGGAATCTCTCCACGTGTCTTTGAGACGCATCCTTTCATCCCCGAAACTTGGTGGGACACTGAATTAATTTGATTAATAATTGTTTTGCATGACTATATATTTTCTATAACTCTTATATGGAAGAATGTCTAAACCATAAAATTGTTTGTAGTCTTGCACCCAATTCACATTGACACRTGACTAAACATACCTAGTGTTTTGTTGTTCTTCATGCACTGTATTGTATCATGGAACATAATGATACCATCCATGATCTGCCGCCCACGGATGTAACCCCCTTGTTCCTTGGACACCAGTTTTTCCATGAYGGGATTTATTCTGTTAACAAAGATCTTGGATATGATGTCATAAAAATAGTTAGAGAGAGAAATTGGTCTGAATTTCTCAACAGTCCCAGTGTTTTCCTCCTTATATATATGAGAGTAGAAAAGAAGCATTGAAATCTTGAAGGACCCCTCCCATGTGACAGGATTCTTCAACACCGAGCAAGAGATCCAGCCCAACAATATTCCAACATTCTTGATAAAATCCCACTAGGAAACCATCCAGTCCATGTGATTTTCCTGCTTCCATCTCCATCGCTACATGTTCAAATTTTCCTTCATTAATACCTAATTTTGGACGTGGGTAACTAATTTGGGGATGTTTTCACTATTGAGTCAATCACCTCATTTATGTCAACAATAGGTTCACTAAGCAGATCTTTGTATAAAGACACCAATTCTTCCTCAATCTCCTTTTGCTTCTCCAACATTTCCCCCACCGTTGTGCTGAGGTTCAATATTCTATTAATTTTTTTATGAGTTTGGGTCGAGTTATGGAAGAATTGTGTGTTGTTGTCTCCTTCTTGAGGCCCAAGATGGCCATTTATGCAAAGCACTTCTTGGAGCTCAGAGATGACCTTAGAGTGTGCCCCCCTTACACAATTCAATACTAGATGCATGGGCTCAAGATCCCCCTAGACCAGTTCTAAGTGGGTTCTCATCAGCTTCAAGCGGAAGATGGGCACCAAATACCACTAAAGAATAGTGTTGACCGCCTATTCAACTAGGGGGTCAACTCCATGTACCATGAAGATATGCATCATCAGATGCTACCAAGTCAGAGACTATTTGGTTCTAGAGGGCATTTTTGGCCTCCAGCACGTATTTTTGTAATTGGAATTTCCACACCCCTGCGTGGGTTAATAATGTAATAGCTCTGCATGGATCATAGTTAGGTCAGTTACCTTAGGATTTCTTTATTAGGAGAGTTCCTTTCACTGAGTGTTTTTTATCCTCAAGTTATTAATTTGGCTTTTCAGCCTTATTAATCTCCCTTGAGTTTTTCACTCCCACCATTAATAATTCCTCCAAAGTGGTGAAAGACGTTCTAATGGATTCATCCTCTGGTAGCTAGTGTTTAGGAATGACGTAAATGACCATGTAAGACATCTCAAAAAGTTTCATAGAATTCCATCTAGTCTAGATAGGTTTTTTTTAATTAATTAAAATTGCCTAAGGTTGGGTAATTTAATTAATTATTTTTGAGCAAATATTGTAAAAACTAGCTCCTTGGGCTTTTGCTAGGGGTATTTGTGCTCAAAAGAAATGGAATGAGACCCCCTACACCCTTGGACCAAGTTTCAGCTCAGTCGGACAACTTTCGCTAGGTGTTTGTCCACTAGGAAGTCTTAGTTAGTCAAAATAGCAATTTTAATCGCTAGTCATGACATATGAAAAATGTCATTTTTGTAATTTTTGAGCAAATGGAGTAAAGTAAGATGGAAAATGATGAGAAAGACTATTCCTAACATTTTCCAACCCTCACATCACCCTCTCACCTAGCCATTAAGAAAAAACGTCACTTTCCCTAGAGAGGTGTGCCCCCCTTCTAGAAAGTCTCCAAAAAGTAAAAAATAAATAGATTAATTAATGGGAGACTTATTCTATCGCTTGGTGTGCCTCCCTAGACCCTACAACTCATCATTTGACTTGTCAAAGCCTTACCAACTCACTCCAACTCATTGCCACTTCATCCATCCATGCCAAAACCCTAACTTACCAAAACCCTAAAAGTGACTTTTCCTTGATGTGTGACACTTGTAACTCATCCAAGAGGGGTAGCTTTGTCTTCCCAAGTATAAATAGAACCCCTCCCTCACTCATTTCTCACCATCTCTTGAGCTATTGTTATGCTACCATTTTCTTGCCCCATCTCTCTCTCTCATTGTCCATCTTGCTCTCATTCCATTTTGCTCTTGAGAGGTTTGGAGCAATTAGTTGCTGCAATCTCTTCTTTTGATTAATAGAAAGGCTTTGGAGGATCTTGTAGTACAAGATTGTGTCTTGGTGCTTCAATACATATGAGGTGATTGTGTTCCTTTGTGCATTTTGTGGGATTTTGAGTAGATCTTTTGGGTAAACTTTGTTTGCTAGGATAGGTTAGGCAATAGTGAAGTTGTTGGCCTAAATGTGTTGAATAGCTAATGATATAAAAAAAATTGTGTTGTTTATCTATTCATCTCATTGTCTTTTCATATCTCACATTTTGTTTCAAAGTTTGCAGGTTTTTCTTCAGGGGTTTTGTTGGGATAGCTTCGAGCAAGAATCTACCCTCATAGCTCATTTAAACTTCATAGCTTTTCCCTTCTCATTTTCTCTTACATACATACTTCAGATTTGGTTTGCTAACACTCTTAGATAGGTCAAAAAATCAATACCATTTTCTGAAATTTATATGTAGGAAATTTCTGTTGAAAAATAAGAATTTTCTTGACTTTTCTGTGTGTTTTGCAGCATTTCCAGCAAGCAATAGCTTGTTGGTTTTTGCAGGTTCTTACCAGGTCAAGGGGTTATGCTGCCCATTTTCAGTCACAAAACACACCAAGGACCTCTCTTTTGATTGGGTAACGATTCCCAACCATTCATCTTTCATTCCTAAGCATTGTAGCAAGCCCTTGGGAATCCCTTGAGGCTTGCATTCTTGTATTTAATTTTTTGTTCTTGTAAAGCTTCTTAGTACCTACATCTTGGGTGAGAGTTTGGCAAAGCCACCCCCTAAAATCGTAAGGCTAGGGTGTAAATTTAAATTTCTGCAATTTTTCATTTTTTTGCTCCACTTGTCATTAAGGCAAAGTTGTGTGGCTAGGATTGCTTTCGCTTAGTTGTGGATGTCTAATATGCTTGTGCTCATGGTTAAAATTATCTAGTATTAGATCTCACACATAACTGAATGCTAGTTTAAACGCATGGAGACATAGGATTAAATCTTGTGCTCGGTTATTTCTTTACTTGCAAGCTCTTGTTTCTTAAGCATCTATCTTTCAAGTTTGCAAACACATATGGGCATGTAAATTGTGTAAAAGTAATCACTTTCATTTCAACATTCTTTTCAAGTTCTCTATATGCTTCACATGCAATAATCTAATAATCTAGAACTTCATTTCTTGCTTCTTTTAAGTTTCGGTTTTGTCCCTTTTTGGTACTTTTTGGGCAAATAAAACTCATCTAAACACACCTAATCACCTAAAAATTCTTAGTCCATAGGCATAATAATCAACTAGACTTAATAGGACACCTCTAGTGACCCAACTTCTACCATTTAAACGAGGACTAGAGGAAGCAACGGAAGGTGCTAGGCCGGGGACGATCTCACGGCGCGCGGCGTCCTTTCCGGGAGGTACTCTTTTCCCTTGCGCTGACCTGTGGAGCTAGGGTAGGCCTTGTTGCCATACTTCTTGAGCACCCAACAATTACTTGGTACAAGCTGGGGGAGTATTGGGTTGACACTTAGCTAGGAGTCACTCATCACTTAATAATCTTTAATCAACTCTTTAATCCACTACAACATTGGGCATCATTTTGGTATATCTTTTATGGTTGGCATTTAATTAATACTTGCAAGCACTCTTTCACATTTACATTTCATGCAAGCTTATCTTATGATTGTGGATTAATCACTAAGTAGTCATAATTTGTGCTTCTGGACATTTTCCCTTTAAAGCTTTTCCTTTTCAATAAGTTATCTTTGGTGTGATCCCTCAAGAAGTTGTGCATCCACTTGGAGGCACTCTCTTGACTGGGTCTTGAGTGAATTGTGTCTTTTATGCCATTGATAAGCAGTCCAATAGCGTAAGTGCTATTGTGAGCATGCTTGGCTTGATGTATTGGTGGTCATCTTGTCTTGAATCTCTTTATTTCCTTCACATGCAAGCATATGGTTAGTTAATCTCTTGTATCTTTTGTTTATTATAACTTTGTTGTAATCCTTAGACATTCTTTATTGTACCTTTGTATCTAGTTTGTATCTAATTGTAATCTTTGTAATCATTGTAAATTTTTAAATTGTATGGCATGCCCAATTCCATTGTGGTGGATTGTGATTCCATCTTCACCAGCAAATTCTGTCAGGAGTTGTTTAAACTACAATGCACACACTTGAAAATGCGCATGACTTATCATTCCTAAATAGTTGGTCAAACAAAGCTGATCAATAAGTGCCTGGAAACGTATTTGCAATGTTTTTCATCAAATGGATAAGGCCAATGGGTTCAGTGGCTACCACTTGCCGAATGGTGCTACAATACCACCTATCATGGTGCTACCAAAATGTCGCCATAACAAGTTGTCTATGGCCAAAAGTCTCCCTCAATCCCTTCATACTTGCAAGGCACATACAAGGTTTTGGAAGTGGATCGTACACTTAACGCCAATGGAGTCATTCTCAGTACACTTAAGCACAATTTGGTTGTGGCTCAAAATAGAATGAAGCAACATTGCTCCAAGCACTATTTAGAAGAAGGGGATCAAGGGTTTCTTCATTTCATGCCCTATAAACAGACATCTCTCAAAGACAAGGGCCACTAGAAGCTAGAATGAAAGTTGTATGGACCCTATCAAATCGTCCAATGCATTGGACAAGTTTCCTACAAATTGGCTCTTTCGTCTAACTCCAAGATCTAGTTTTTCATGTGTCCTATTGAAGAAGCTAATGGGATTGAATCGTAGAGTTCAAACAAGCCTTAGGTAGTGCGACTAAATCATAGAGTTCAAACTAGCCTTCCTAAACTTAAAAAAGAAGGCTTTATTTGGTTACAACCAGAGGTGGTACTAGGCACAAGAGAGCATTGACTTCTTTGGGAAGTGATAATACAATGGAAGGGTACGTAGCATAAAGATGCCACGTAAGAAGCAACAATGGTTTTACACCACTTTTCACATCTCTGGCCTTGAGGACAACATTGATTTTTAAGGGGAGGACATGTTATGGCCCTACCCTAACATTCATACTTTGGGGTATTGAAGAGAAGAGAAGCTCAAGTGTGGAATCTGATTATGTTCTAAATCACAAAAGTTTTCGCCACACAGTTTTGCAGAAAATTCAATTAGCATTGTCTGACCCTTGCACAGTTTGACAATTACTCAACTCTTCGTAAATCATATCGTCTCATATTGTCAACCATCATAGCATCAAGAATTGAGAATCATGACAAGGCATTACAAGCCAGAATAAAGACATAATCTTTTCCATTAATGCTCCAAGGACAAAGCATTTCAGAGGGGTAGGCAATGTAATGTACACACACGAGAATATAACATCAAATACATGATAATAATTATCAATAATTAAATGAAGTGAGACATCTTAACTAAAAGACATGACATAATGAAGGGACATGACCTAATGAAGGGACATGACCCCTCAACCATGATGACTAGTCAATGCATATAGGTACACGGTCACATGGTATTGTATCAATCAACTTATCACTCATTCACTATTTAAATACATTTATCACTTGCCCTATATGGATTTTAACCTGTTGTCCTTTTTAAATTGGACATTCAATAAATGAACTTTGTTTATATTTCCATAAATGAACCTTGTTCATTTTAATGAAGCTATCTTTCTTGGGAGATGCCATCGTTTATGCAACATACATCAATCACACACCTAATTGTGCAGTCACTGGTATGACTCCTTATGAGTGGTTGCATGGGCATAAGCCCTCCATCTTGTTGGGTATGTGTTATATTCTTTGCATGTGTGTGTGTGTGTGGGCGCGTTAGATTTGACAACTACGTCTAACGATCCCTCTAGCAGTGCTCTTTGTGTTGTGTACGTCGGGCACTTCCTAGGGGGGTCCCAGGGGGGGCCAGGTATGACCCCCCCTGGTTACGCGCAGTGTTCGACACCAAGCAGTATCCCAAGGCCGAAGGGGTTCAAGGCAGCGCCCCGAAAAAAAAATTTGGGCGGTTTTTGCTATTTTTAGCAGTTTTCTAAATTAATCCCGGATTAAGGGATTAGAGTTTTGGTATCTACGGAATACCTAAAAACATTGTATATTTTGTATGGTGAATGGTGAAATTCGATATAATGAATATAAGAGAGGTTTTCCCCGGTTGAGGGTTTCCAGTATAAATCTCTGTGTACTATGTGTATGAGCCATTGATTAAATTTTGTTTTGCTTAAGAATCTATATGCATTGCTTTACTTCACGGGTTTAAAACTTACACATCTCACACTTACGGATCTTTGGATCAAGTGCACGAGTCCAACAACAGCATCAAAGGTCAAATTAAGATATATCACTTATCCATTATACTCCTCATAGGACTCTAGTTGGCTATAGTGAGACCTTTTAGGGGCATCGTCTCTATGAACCCAATTCCCATCAGGTGACTGAACCTCGTGATGTTATCTTTGATGATCCTTTTCCAAACGGTCCACCAAGATATCTTCTATTACTTCTTTCCAATGATGGTTTTCAGCATGTATCCATGATCATGCCTTTTCTTCTCTTGATAGCTCACTTGTTGATGACTCCTAGCCAGTTGTAGAGGATCTTTCCTCATTTCCATCCTAATGTTTCTCCACCTATATGTACTCCTCCAACTTCTTCATCTATGGTTACTAGATAGTCTACTAGGATAGATGGGACTCCATCCTCCAATCCCTCTTCTCCCCGGGATGCTTCTTCTAGTCTTCCATTATTAAATGAGATCATTACCACCAATACTCCTTTACCAGATGTGCGGCCTAATGATGCTACTCTACCCAATGATGTACAAGTCAATGATAAAACCTTTCCTATAGATGCACAATTGTTGAATGACGATGATGATAATCCTTCTACTACATTGTTCCCGTACCTACCTAAATGGGTTGCTCCCACTCTTACAAATGTCAATTTCCTTGCAAGTCCTTTAGCATGTCATTCAAAGTCACCTCCATTTCAGGTTCTTATTTTAGACAACCCGCCTACTCCTAACAAACACTAGTCTTCTCCGTCAAAGACTCGTTGAAATCTTATCAATGCTAACAAAGATCCCAAAAGTTTTATCTGGTTGTGATATGGTTTTTGTGTTGAAATATTGTAACTACAAAGAATATTCTACTTATTATTGAGTTATTATCTTATAGATCAATCCGCTTTTGTGGATTGATCATGTCAATCTTTGTATAAGACCAAATCCCCTTTTGTGGATTGGTCAAACCCTAATTATATGTTGCTAATTAAGTAGTTGACCCCCAGGCCTAATTAAAGTGGTTTTAGCCACTAAGTGAAGAAGTCGGCCCTGCTTGATGAAGAGACACCACCCTAGCGCCTGCCAACTAGTATAAATAAGAGTGGAAGGCACCTCATTAGCTCACTCACTCAAGCTGCTCATCTAGTGCGCAAGTTTGAAGGAAGTTGCAGTTAGCAGTTGTCGGAAGAAGGAAGAGAGAGGCGCATTGCTCAGTGTTCGATATTCTCTTGTGTTTGGTTTATTATCTTGGCATTGTATTGGCTATCGATATTAAGGAAGCTTTTGTTGGGTTTTCTCCCCCATGAGGGTTTCCCAGGGTAAATGTTGTGTACCTTGTGATTGTGCATCTTTTAGTGATCCTGCTTATGCTATTATTGTCTAGTAAATTGAAAAGAACTTAATAGCAGCTCTAAATTTAACATGGTATCAAAGCTTGACTGAATAGAGCACCTTTCATTGTGTTACCAAAAACATTATTGTTGTCGTATAAGAAAATTAGGGCTTTTTGTTGGAAGAGAATTTTAGCCTAAAAACTACCTATGGAAGTGCACCCTAGCCTAGAGAAAGTGAAACCCTAGTTTTCACTGGTACCAGAAAACCAGGAAACCAGAACCAGTACCAGAAGCACCAGTCCATATTTGCGCAGGCCCAGTTTCAAGGAGTAAAATTTGGATTTTCACAAAACAGAGTGCACCAGGCTACTCGCCTCGACCAAGCGCACCTCCTGGTAAGTTCAGATTTAATTTCTGAGCACTTTTAATTTTTGGTCATTTTCCCAGCTCCAGGTCAAGATGTCTACAAGCACCAAGATTGTTGACAAGTTAGAAGTTGTGGAATCGTGGATAACTTTCGTGCTTGGAAGTATAGGATTGCACTCATTCTTGAAGAGAATGACCTTGCAAGACTCATCAAGGAAAATGTACTAGAACTCGCAGATGCTACAACTAAAGAAAAGTACTAGAAGGATATGGTTAGGGCCAAAAGAATCATTGCAGACTCTATTAAAGACCACTTGATCCCTCAAATGTCCTCTAAGAATACTCCAAAAGAAATGTTTGATGCTCTAACCAGAATGTATGAAGGAAGGAACATTAACCAAAAGATGAACTTGAGAACCCAACTCAAGGATACAAAGATGCAGAAAGGAGAAACGATTCATGACTATTTCTCTAGGGTTTCTCAATTCAAGGAACAGCTAGAAACAATTGGAGACAACCTAGATGAAGATGAACTCATAATGACAGCTCTTAATGGTCTCGACTCTCACAAGACCTTGGGATGCCTTCATCCAAACTATTTGTACAAGAAAGGAAAAACTCCAATTTGACAGTCTTTGGGAAGAATGTGTTCAAGAAGAAGCAAGAGTAGCTAACCAAGAAGTAGTACTGCTAAGGGATGAAGATCAATCCCTAGTTGCTCATGCTAAAGGAGGAAAGAGGAAACAGAAGGTCTCACTTCAAGAAGGAGACCCACCTTCATAAGGAATCTCACCCTCCAAGGAGATTCCAGAACTTTTAGAAAGGTCAAAGAAGAGAAAAAGATTTCTCCTCTTATCAATGTTACCATTGTGACAAGATGGGACATATTGCTAAGAATTGTCCAGCTAGAAGAGAAGAATACAAGAAGAGAAATAACAAAAGACACCATGCCCATGCAGTTGAAGATGATGAGCCACCCACAAAGATGATTAAAGAAAAGATTGAAGACTATGTCTTATTCTCTGCCCTCTCAGGATCAATGTCACCTAGAGAGGATACTTGGCTCATAAATAGTAGTGCTTCTAAGCACATTACAGATCAGAGAGACATTCTCTCTAGCCTTACAGAAAAGAACTTTCCCCAGAAAGTTACACTTGGAGATGATTATCAGTACCCTATCAAAGGAGTATGAAAGTCCACCTACAAACTTGATTCAGGAACCCCAATGAAGATGAAGGATGTATTATATGTACCAGGTTTGACAAAGAATTTGCTTTCTATCTCTAGTTTAGATAAGAAACGTTTCAGGGTTGCATTCATAGATGGTGAAGTCCTTATGTGGCCTAAAGGAAAAACCATAGAAGATGCAATTATTATTGGAATAGAAGAAGGTGGCCTATATAAGTTAAAAGGTCACTCAGATGCAACCTTGACTCACTCCACTGAGAGTCCATGTGAACTTTGGCATAGAAGACTAGCTCACGTCAACTACAAAGCCTTACCATATGTGAGCAACGTAGTTACAGGTCTACCAAAATTCAAGGTTGACCCTGAAGGCGTGTGCAAGGGATGTGCACAAGGAAAGAACATAAAGAATCATTTCTCGAGGAGCAACAGTAAAGCAGAAGGAGTCTTGGAGCTCATCCACTTAGATGTATGTGACCCAATTGTTAGAATATGAAAGATGTGTGCTCGTTTTACCATTGACAATACCCTTGTCACCCAACCATAGGCCGAAGCCACCCTCCGAGCACCTTAACCTTGACAGAGAATCATTCTGGAAGCAAACCCTAGGCTAGATAGCCAAACAAAGGGTAGCGCACCTTTCCCCAAGGATAGCACACCAACAAGTGTTGATCAGATAGTCCAAGCCAAACGTGATCTGCTAGCTACAGCAACTGCAATGGCAGCTCTCCTCAAACCTACGCATAAGCCTGGGCACTGCAATTCTAAGACTACCGGCTAGAATGAGAACTGGCCTCCTGTATTTATACTAATTCTAGCTAACTGCCTGGGCCGACTTCTCATTCTGGGTATCTGTCTGTTCAGTATATATTGCTATTTATGGCCAACTTCTTCTCTTGGAGGCTAATAACCTAACATAAATTATCTTCTTGAGCTGACAAGTCTTCTATGGTTATTAACCAACTCATTAGGGTTTCTTCATGTTTCCCGGAGTATTTTATCCTTGTCAGGTTTACACGTGGAGGTAAATACCTCCCACAGCTACCATAATATCAACACTCCCTCCTAGATAGGGAGGTATTACAGGTAATGGTCTTGAGCACAAAACATACCATTCACCCGGTAGCATCAACATAGTTATATAGACTAGATCATGACTAGATCATGAGCACCATCATCATCAACAGCTACATCATCTCTTGAAACCATAATCTATCTGAGTAATCAGACATGATGCTCACTCCACAGAGTGATACAAGAGCCATTCTTCTAATCTAGAAGAGTAAATGTTCTGAACCATTTTCTATCCGGAAAATCTCTGTTCATCATTCATCTGGCTGATAATTATTTCCAATAAACTGTTGATAGTCTTCAAGGCAATCAGAACAAAATAGAACACAACTGTGTATATCCATAGCAGTACATAACTACAATCCAGTGGTACACTACCACACCAAGTAACACACAAGTACTTGATCAGAAACGT